>QTSX02007231.1:0-240692 GCA_014839935.2 Entomophthora muscae
AGGATAGTTGGGCCAGAGGAAGAGGGAGCTTCCTCTGTTAGAGTTGTGTAAATAAGATCCGAGCTAAGATAAAAGTTGTGGGGATAAATTGCCCAGACTAAAATCAGAACCGAGAACAAAGATGTACACTGAAGCTTTAAACCTACAAATCTACGGAAGAGGGGAACAAAGCGCAAAATGAAAACAATTAGAGACACAGAAAACAGGAAATGTAAATGGACCACCGAGAAGAAATGATTTTGCAATAAAGGGTACAAAACCTGCTGATCCTGGGTAGAGACTTTTCTCAACCATGCCAAGACAGCGGCGGCCATGGCCTGAGAAGGGGGTATTTTTGACCCAAGGGTAGCTTTCATAGATTGGGAATGACTTTATTGAGAGTAGGTAAAACTATCTGAAAACAATTTTTCAGAGGGGAGATGGGGGATACTATGAACCAACTGGGAGGGACAAACTCGAATCTGATTGGCTGGCAGGAAATATTTTCACCTCTTGGTTGGGGACTTCTGCCAAAGCGTCAATGACGTCATAATTTGATAATTTTGGGCAACCGGCTGGTTGACCGCCAAGTGCCACTGGGTAGTGATATCTTGTAATTTTCAAAGCATAACTGTTCGGGCAAAATTTGGGGAGATGTAAATTAATTCCTTCACTATCAACAGGTGCAGCTTTAACCCATTTTTTGTCAATGACTAGATTTAAATCATCTAATACTTTCAAGGGTTTTGCCGCTTTCCTGTTCTCATTCTTCTTCTTTGGGTGATTTATCCCAGGCAAAAATGACACTACTGTGACATCCTCATCAGACGGAGGATCAGGGGAAGACGGGGGAGATTGGTCAGCAGAGAGTGTCTCCATTTCTAAGCTGACCTCTCTTTTCCTGCCTGCTCCTTAGGATCACAACCTTTCACTCAAGGATTAGTGCAAGTGCGCGAGTGGTGTCCAATCTGGCCACAGTTATGACAGCCCTGTCTCTTAGCCTGTCCACTAGTACCCAGAGTCATAATGCGTGGCATACATAAGGTGGTCCCAGCATTATTGGCTTTATTCTCACGCACCACTGTACCTCCACGTTCAGATGCATGTCTTGCAAGAGTGTCTTAATACTCTTCATGGAAGTGAGTGAAGCCTTGTGTGCCTTAAAGTGTAGACATAGAAGCTGGTTCACCTTCAAAGCATTTGAACAAGCCGTGTAAGCTTCCTGGGGATTTAACTGTCAGCTAGTAATTAACTGTTGGCCTTCAATGTAGAAACAATCTGCAAACTCAGCCAGGGTCTCCTTGGGTTTGAAAGTGATATGCATAAATGCATCCTTCTTGACTTCCAAGCTGAGGTCTCCTCCAAACTCTTCAATAAGGAGGCGCTTCATATCCTCCCAGGTGACAATAGAAGGGAGCTCAGGGACCACAACTTCCATGCAAGTGGGATGGAGGCAGGTAAGGATGTGTTCCTTCTTGAGTTTGTCAGTAGCCCTACGCATTGCAGTTTTGTAAATGGTCAGAAAAGCAGCAATGATAGAGGACTTGGGATCAAATATCTGCTTGAAGGTCGGCTTATAGTTTGGGTCAATGAATAAAGACAAGGACTGGCTGTTCTCACCAGGGTTGAGGACGTTAATGTGAGGGTTGCCCTCAAACTCAGATTCAACAGTAGGTTGTCTAGCCCAGAGAAGTCAAAGGCTTTCCTCTAAAGGGTCCAAGGTAGAGCTATTCTGCCCACTAATGTCTCAGGCAGTTGTGGCAGCAGTCCCAAATTCATCAATCTTGATTTGTTGTACTGCCAAGGTGCCAGCAATCCCATTGACACAAGTAGCCAAGGCGGTGGCCTGAGTGACCAATGGGGCTACTTGTCCATTTGAGTCTCTGTAAAGTGGGAGAGGTTTTGGACCTCTCTTTCCAACACGTCTTGCCTATCAGCTACATCATTTGTTACTTCAGCAAGTTGATCTAGAGCACGCACACAGTAGACCCGGGGTTGACCTTCTAAGCCGGGGCAACAACCATGATTGTCATGAGTGGGAGTATTAATAACTTCACCTTCTTCTTCATCTTCAGATTCAGATAATGAACCTTCAGAATTAGAGAGGTGCTGTCTTAAGTACTCAATCTTACCTCATAGAGTAGCCACCTGATCAGTGAGGGAGGCAATAAGAGGGTCAGGCATAGATTCAACTGGAGGGGGAGGTTGCACAGAAGCTTGACGTCTAGTGGTAGCCTTGAGCTTGACTATGGCCTCCCATACTTTGGTTTCAAAATCAGAAGGGGTCCCGACAGGAGGAGCAGGAGGAGTCACCTCAATAAAAGCCACCTGATTGTCCACATAAGTTTGCACTTGGTATAGAGTGTCGGCTAGAGCAGCCTTATCCAGACCATATTGATGTTGCAGGTGATGGACCCAAGTATCAACATGAGCTTCTATCAATTTGAGTTGCAAGTTGATATGCTCTCTGAATTGATTTAGTTCACTAACCAGAGTCTCAAAATCCTGCCAATGGTTAAACAGAAAAGCCTTGATTTGCTCACGCCAGGCTGCCTGATGTTCATCCAATTTGCATAGTTGATCCTTTATGTATCCAGGGAGCAAGGAGCAAAGGGAATTCAGGGAGGTGGTTAAATACTTCTGTGATGCCAACGAGTTGCGCTGGTTGTCAGAAATACAAGCAAAGAGACTATGTGACCATTCTTGGTAGGCCATATTTTGAGCGTGGTTATTTGAGACGGCAGAGGCTACTGCATCTAGCAGTTGATTATGAGATCCCAAAGCAAGTTGGTGGTAGACTAGGGCAGGTTGGATGAACTGGTTAACCAACACGCCAATAGTATCCATGGATTCCACCAACGCGAGAGAGAGACCAAAGTCCAAAAGGAAGGAGTACAGGTCTTTGGAGGCGTACCTGGGACAGAGGCCAGGGATAGAGTGCATGGCTACTGTGCCAGAGTGAAGAAGGGAGCGGGCGGCAGCACGGGCTTGTTCATAGTTGAGAGAGAAAGTAGGAAGGGGGCCCACAAGGGCCCGGGAGACAGAACCAATACCATAGGATTTGCAGGAGCATCAGTAATGTCTTCTTCTAGGGGAGGACTAGAAAATTTGGGTTGATCTGGTACTTCGGAAACAAAGGGAGAGGGACCAGAGAATTCGCGTGGGAACGGGGTAACTGAGGGGCTTGCAGCCCCTGTAGTGAGCACCATTTTGTCATGTTTGGCTCCAGGGGACAACATCCTGGAAGTCATGGCAGGAAATCTTTATTACAAAAGATTTGAGGTTCAAAGCTAGCCTTGGGTTAGTCTTCAGGGCAAAATTAAGGGCACATACCTTAATTTCCTGGAAAACAAGATGTAAAAGTCATTTTGGCAAAAAGGACAGGAAAAGCTTGAAGATTATAAAAGCCAACACAAATGTGGATAAACTTAAACTTTATTAGGAATAAAGATTCTACTTTAAATAGTAGACAAAGGACGGAGATCACTCAATAGGAAGACAGAGTGGCTGAGGGGGTCACACTGGGATGAGGTCATACCAGGATCAACCACAGACAGGTACAATAATCCGGAATGGGTGGATATTGAACCAGACCCATTTGCGGAAGGCAAGGAATTTCCGAACTCGAATGCGAAACCAGATAAATCTTCACAACTATCAATATTCGAAGGGCAAATCGAAATAGCATTAATAGTGCAATTTACGACAACCAAAAACATTTAAATTATTTGAATCCTGAATCTCACGTGACTTGGATTTCATTTAATCTGAGGTATTTTCGGTTATCACCATAGCTTTTAAAACTGCTGTATTTTAAATAAAGGGTCCGCTCGGTTGATTTTTATATTGACTATATTTTTCTATATGCTATTTGTAACCAGAACGGCTTTACATTTGCAAAAAATCGAGATAGATACTGCAGTGGCTCCTTTTTGATTAAATTGGGGGTTTGAAATTTATTTGATTTGTATCAAGCCCCTTCACACCCAAAGTGTGTATACCAAAAATTATAAAGAAGTATATTTTTAGTCAACGAAATCTATTTTAATTCGAAGTTGAATCGATTGAAAACCAGAGATTGAATGAAAATATAGCAATGTTTTTTAATAGGCTAGATTGGTTTGCAAGAAAATAAAGAGCATTTGAACGCGATTGACTGAGATCGATCAAATCAGGTAGTTGACTGGTACATCGGTTCCAGCTGGTTACTTGCAAAAATAGATGAGATTAAACTCATGGCTAGCACATTTTTTTACTTATTCTGATTACTTTTTAATGCAGGTTGCATATTCAAACATGATATTTTGATGATAATTTGTAGCATTTTAATATATTCATAGGGTCAAAAGATAATCAACTAGCCCCATATAAGCGATCCCATAAGATAAAACAAGACTCCTATAAAGCGGACCAAAGAAATCGTAGTGATTGACCAAAATACGAAAGTTAAGTACGGGTTAAATTTCTCGGGATTAGAAATGGGGCTCGGGAACAGCGAGTGCAGAGTTTCTGAAGTTAGCAGGATGATAAGGAGCCCATTTGTTATCACCCAAGCCAGGACCATGCATGTCCGGAACCGTTTGTTTTTATCCTCACGGATGGTTTTAGCATCAGCTTTTTCCTTTGATCCAGGACTGTGGTGAATCAGAGCCTGTAATACTTGCTCATATTCCAAGTTGAGGTTTATTTGATTGGCCCCAACTTCTACTCTGGCCACCTCGATGCCCTGGTCATTGGTCTGAGATTGTACATTTCCACTTAAAGCTTCCAACCCAATCTCACCCTTTGTTCCCCAGCTTATATCATGTGTATTACAGAAGGCATAAACCATCATGATGTTCACAAAGGACGGCATAAACAGGAGATACTGTAGAAATGAGGTTACCATGTGCCAGGGGTCAAGAAACAAGATTGATGAAATAAGGTAAATTCCATATGTTGAGATACTCGAGATGACAATATCTCTTAAAGGTGCATTCTTCACTAAGCTCCGTGAAAAGTTAGCAGCAGAGATAGTCAAAAAGGAATTCACCACTGCATAAAAGGCCAAATAAGTCACCAGAACCATCATCAATGCAAACATCGCTACTACAAGCGTATAGGCTACGTTATAGCCGTGTGGCCTATTTCCCAAAGAGAGAACGAATATGGTGATTATAGATAGAATATACAAATAACGGGTAATGGCAAACACCCAGGGTCCCGCTGTTCCTAGCGAAGTTTTCCCCTCTGCGGGCTTACTGGCGGCCAAGGTAAGGAAATAAAACGTCAAGTAATAGTTGGCCTAAAGGGGTCAATTTAGCTCAACCAAGGCTTACTACCAAAGCAAACCAGTTAAATAGCATCCTGATGAAATTATAAAGAAACTCAAGCAAGAGGAGTGCCTTCCGCATTCTAGAGTGAGAAGTAGAGAATAATTGATAAAAATGAAAGCAAGCGTAAAACGCAGCGAAGAACGTGCCGTTTAGCCAGCGCCGCCTTTGTGAGATTAGTTCCGGTAGGGTGTCAGGGACGTCCGTCTCGGCAGTAGCAGACTATTTTTCCTTTAGTTCTTAATACAAGGGAAAAATACCTTGACATACTTCAAAACCCATTTATTTTTACGCTTTGCCACCAACTCAAAGCACAGTATGCGGTCTTCTGCTAAATACATATTGGCTTCAAAAATACCGCTGCTTGAGTCACTCTCTTGCATCAAATCCCCTTTAAAGTAGGAAGCCAATGGACCTATTCCCGGTTCCGAATTCTGCAAAGCTGCATAGCGATATGCAGAAAACGCGCCTGGGAGCACTGAAATATAGCCAAACGACGACTCAAGAGGCTTATCGAGGATACTGCTGATTTTGTACTCAAAATTTTGTATCGCTACAAGGGGATTGATCAGCTTGATTCCATATTTTCCTAGTTCAGCATATATTTCACCACAGGCCCCTCCAAGATCAGGGTTTCGATCGAAAGCCTTCCAAAGATGATATAAAGACTCCGCCGTTGGCTTTGTGCCCACATCAATAAGGATGCAGATATTTGGTGATAGTATGGGCCCAAACGCATTGAAAAACCAACGATGAGAATTAAGTTTTTTGGCATTTTTTTCTTTAAGGCAGAAGATAGTTTGGATCGGCACCGTTTCTCCTTGGGTTGGTTTGACTTTCAGATCAGCTGTCAGCATGACTTGAGTTGTGTACTCATAAATATGGGCAGTGACTGGTTTTCCGTTGACGGAATTCTGAGAAAGGTTATCTTGGTATATCCCCATCGCAGTAAGAACTTTGAGGGTCCCAGGGTGGATCTTTTCACGGCCGTCGGCAACAATGCAAACCACTATCTTCTCCCACCCCTGCTCACCCCAAACACGTGAGCGGTTTCGTCTACAGAGACGCGTCGCGTTCTTCATTACAGCCCGCATAGTCCTGATGAAAGAAAGTTCATTTTCGTTATATACAGTGATTACAACGAAGAGTTCAGTACGTCGACTGTATAAAGCCTGACGAAGAACAAAGTTCTGTTCTACAAACTCGTCAGGACCGCCAGTTGCCGCAGTGTATCGCATATAGGTGAATTCCTCTCCAGAAGTAAATATAGCATTTTCAAGCACTTTATCTGGAACACGGCAGTCCAATACCAAGTTTCCCGAGCTTAGTGCAACAGTCCGGAGTCTTTTTTGCCGCCTCTCTTGATACTCTTGAAACCTTCGCGAGGTCGATGGAGGTGCATCGTTCAAGTTGTATCGCATCTCCACTCCCTAAAAACCCACTTCAAGGCCTATTCCTTTCGGACGTTTATCTTTTAACTCAAGGACAATAGGACACCAACTGTTCTTGTTTTGAAGCTTTGGATTTCCATCACCCGATGCAAAACAAGTACACCTATAGTTCACACATTACCACTTGTAATAAATTAAGCTAACATGTGATCATATCTGCAGCGTATCTTTATCCCATGGTTGTTCATCCCTAGATCATGGGGTCGCTCTCATCGCTACCCATAAGCTTCAATTCCTTAAGCTTATCGCAAGTCTAAGCATAGCCGCCGTCCCTGGTTTAAACGCAGCATACTCTCGATCCTTCAGCCTTTCGTGCCTCTAGATGTATCCCAAGCTGGCCAAGGCCAGTCCGATTTCTTGAAAGGTTCAATAACCTAATATAGCTCCCAGGCCTTTCAACTAGAATGTAAGCCTTGAGGTTATGGTTGGGGGAGCTTGAGCAAGCCTTTATCGATGAAAAGAACAAGATAGTGTCATAACTGCTATATTAGCAGAGTTACACGGGGAAGATGTTTGAAACTAGATAAGGTCTTTATTAGGATATGGGGGATTATATAGTTGAAGTAAATCATTTTAAGAGGAACAAGATTGTGACAATCAATTGGATTGGGCAAGGGGGTGGCTTGATCTTTTTAATGAGTGAAGCGCCAAACCGAGTTGCTACCTGGTCAAGATTGTCAGTGGTTCTTGTTTCCTTTTTGGTAAATCAAGTTGACTTCCGCATTTGGCTTTGAGTGCTAGGGAAGTCAAGTTGAGTGGCACATGGTCTCCTGTGCAGAACTTTTCCAGTGGGTCAACCCTGCTGTTTCAACAGTAAACATTACATAACTTTTATGGGGACTTTGAGAAAAAAGTGACTTACAATGCAAGAGAAAATGGGGCTCTAAGGGATAGCTGGAGAGTCTCCCTAAAACAGTGGCAAAATAGGAGGATTTAAGAAAAACATTAAAACTACCCTTGGGCCAACAAATTTAGACATTAAAAATGGCTGCTTCTTCAAGGTTAAAGATGGCATAGTTTCATGTCAAAAGCTGATGTCACCATACAACAATACATCAAACAAGGAAAATGGTACCCCCATACAGTGTAAAAGTAATTTTGAGCATCCCAACTGATCATTCCCCAGCAGCTATTGCTGTGCCACACAAGGGATACCCAGCAAACCATCTCAGGATAGGACTTCAATCCACCCTCTCTAGGAAGTTCCATCATTCTATCAGTAGCTCTCACTTCTCAATAAGGAGCCCATTCAATTATCAGCTGCCACAGTATGCTAAACCATCAAATTAGGACACCCCTGTCCTATCCACTACTTCTAACCTTGAGACTATCAATAGTAGTATGAGTCTCTATTGGTACTAGTAATAAATATATTGTGAGACTCTATTAATAATCACTTTATTGATATCTGATCCTCCTTTGAGCTCCAAACACTAGAATAACTCTCTATAGGCTTTGATTGTTCATTTTGTGCCCTTTTGAGACATCTGGATTTAACAGAGATTGTTGATCAACCCATATTGTAAATTCAGAACCTAAATGTAAAAATGCGGGATTGTCAAATCCTTGGTCCAAATTTTGAATCACTTTTGCGGGATGGCCCTTTTTTAATTAAATTGATTTTTTGTATTTTTATTTGAATTTTTAAAAATGCATGAACTCATAGACACTTTGCAAAGTTCAAGTCAAACTGCACATTTCTAATGGACGGAATGAATTAACTAGAATCAGATTTGAAGCATTCAAATCCATCAACCATTTTCATTAGGTTTACTATGTTTTTTGAAATTGCGGGATTGCCAAATCCAAGAACCAAATTTCAAATCACTTTTGAATGGCACTAGTAAACTCAGATATTAATTGCAGGAACTGGAATCCAAATTTAATCTACACTAAGCACACTAGGAAACACCAACCCAAATCAAGAAGCTCCACTCTAGATAAAATCAAATGAAAAATTCAATCTCAACAACCATGTTTAGACATAAAAAGTGATTAAACTTTAAAATCATTCAAAACTGGAAAGGATACAATATTATACACTTCAAATCACGGATATAGAAACTCTGCTACTATTCAAGGCTAAATCAAGAGAAAATAACTACTCACAACTCAACCAATAAATCCAAATAAATACATATGTAATCTAGAATATATTTTTTATTTTATTTTTATGGACTGTCAATCGCATTCCCAACCCGCTCCTGCACCAGCCCACAGGGCAGCCTGTTCACGAGGGCGTCCCAGAGGGTCCAAGAACAGACCCAGAACACAAATCAAGGAAAGTAATGCCAAAACACAGGCCCCCAAGACGTCAGTGCCAGTCAGCCACCTCCTGCATCCCAAGCCAGATCAGACAGCCTGAATCCCAGACAGAAGCCGCTCTCAAGGCCTGCCACCAAAGTCTCTCATACAAAGATCATTGGGAATAATGAGGTTACTTACACCTCCACTGTGTACCCAGTAGTCACCTGGCCCCGCACTCTGGATCTTAGAGTTGCCACTTTCTGCCCCCATGTTTTTGATACATCATATGAGCCATTGGCCACAACTGAGGAGCCATCTGCGCCTGTGATGTATGCCACCATTGACGGCGCCATTGCAAAAAAGCGTGATCCCACCTTCTACACGGCAACTGTGGTAAGTTTGACTCTCTGGTACTCGACAAAGTGTCAAGTACCAGGAAGTTGAGTGCTGCATATGTGAATCTATTAGTATTTCTGGCTTAACTGATTTTAAGCTAATTTTTACTAGTAGTTTAGGGGGTTGAAACCAAAAACCAAGGTTAAATTTACTCAACCTCAGCTCTGTTTAATAATTCAGCTGGCTAAAATACCAATTTAAGGGGCAATTCATAAGTAAATTTACTAATAGAGATAAAAAACCTGTGTTTAACACTCTAAAACAAAAAGTGACCAGTTTGACACTTTTTAGGCCAAATTTTAATTTGATTAATAAAACACATATGCGCTATATAAATTTTATTGTGCACTATTATATTTTTATTATTAGCGTCCATAGTTGTTGATTAAGCTCCCAAGCACCATACTGGATTTAGCGGTATAGACATTGATCAAATACCCCACTTGTTTTTGCAAAGACCCAACAATTGGGGAAGTATTCTAGCAAAATAAGGGACCAAGTTGGCAACTTGGAAGCCTGTGAGCGCCGTCACAATTGGATAGACCATCATCATAAATTGAAAGACTTTGGTGTGTACGTTATAACGTCCAAAATTATTGGCAAAATATGTGAGTACGTAGTATATACAGGTGTATATGGCTACAGACTGGGTGGAGTGGGGCAATACCAGTGTGGGCCAGGGGTACTGCTTGGAGGAGTTGAGCTGCACCAGCTCCTTGTAGTAATACTTGCCAGGTGGTTTGTTGAATGGCCCATGCTGTTGGTTACATTGGTGACCCCCAATCCCTAGGCAGGCTGTGAGTACAGCTGAGAAGATTAGATGGTTCATCTTCTGATCCTGGGAAAGGGCAGACAAAGCTTAGTGTTTTGTTTGACTTCTAGTAGGTAAAGTTTTTGAATTGATTTATGTGATACTATTAAGGGGTAATTTCACTCAATGATAGCACAAACTATCATCAAGTGATTTAGCTTTATTATATACTATCATCCTTGTGGGGCATGAATAGTGCAAAACATTGGACAGAGAACCCCAAACACTTGGTGTTGTCTGGGATTCCCTTTTGGGAGTGGGATGGGAATGGATTGGCAGACAATGAATTGTTAATCTTGGCATTGCATGACTTTGGAGCTTCTTCAGGTACTTTCATGCAATCATATTCAACTTCTGTAGTTGATGCATTAATTGTAATGCTGGGCATCTTGTAAACCCCCTCCAAATTTGATAGGTTCCGAATTTGGGCAGCAGTTCTCCCCATTTTTGGGTTTGGGGAAATTGCCTTTTAGGGATTCCCAATTGGGCGTTTCCCCATTCAGCAGGGATGGGCAGTTTGCTGTGGGGGATACGCTGTCCCCCGCCAGCTGGCAGGCGCGCACGGGCAAGCCACCAGGCTCGGTGTGCGGCCTGCGGGCGGCTGGCAGCCGGGGTTGTCATGGTAAGTTCCATAATGCCGGGTATTGTCCGTCCAAGTAAGAAGGCACAGAAGGCCGGGAAACCTGTATCAAAATTGACCGAGTTAACAGATTTAAACCAAACAGTCAATTGAAAATGGGTCACGGCTGCTCCAGTATGCCAGCTGAAACCAGCCCCCTTGTAAACTGACGTTGATAAGTTGACGTAATATGAGGGTCACCTGATATAAGCTCATTAATCAGCATGATTGTCAGAAACTGGTCACGCAAAGGTTCTTTGCAACCTGGACTAGATACTTACTTGAAGATGCCAAATAAATAGGAGATCAAGACTCAGGTGGTATTGCTTAGTCAATTTTTCTGATATATATTGAATAATTTTCCCTGTTTCAACTCTAAGAGTTGAGTCCTTCTAAATTTACTCAATAAAAATTAATTATCCCAAGTTCTAATTTTAAATTTTAAAAATGCATCCTGTGCTTGGGTTGTTTTGGTATATCCTGTACAATCTGTTTCTGAACAGAATCATTTCAGGAAGATGGGGCCCAGCATCTGGAACTTTGTTGTTGGCGCCGCAAAATGTTAATTTCATGCCAGCCAATTTTGTAGCTCCTCCCCCCATTCTAGAAAATGAAAATTGTGTCACTTCTCAATGCCCAGAATTCTACGCTGAAGATGCATTAATGCTTTCCCAGGTCATTTATCTTGGTTTACTCTGGTTAGGATTGATTATTCTACTTAATCCTGGAGTTTCAATTGGAAATTTCACAAAAAGATATTTAAAGCTGCGTTGGTGGTTAATCATCAATTATATGTGGATTTGGGTGCTAATTTCCCATCATTTAGAAACAGCTTCATATTATCCAGTGATTTCTGTCACATTACTCAACTCTTTTACGTCTGAGTTTTTGGAAGCAGTTTGTCATGAATTTGTGTTTCTTTTCTTCTGCTCTGTTGAGATATCTGCATTTACCATGTTTATTTGCATCAGTTCATTTCTGAGTTTTCAGTTTGGACTTTTCTTTAATTTTTGGTTTCCATCTCCGGTTGCAGTTGTAGAGACTGGATCCTCTGTTTCCTATTTCTGTTGCGTCATGTCATTTTGGCGTCCAGATTATTTTCCTGCCCCACCCACTGATGAAATTTCGCGTGAAGTTTTGTCAGCATTATCATTTTATTTTGGCTCTAGTCTTAGTCACAAATCCCAAGTTTACCATGTGATGACAAAGGTTTCTGAAGATGCTCAAGAATGGTTGTTGTCCACGGTGGAGCGCAATCCACGTGTTTTAACTGAGAGTGCATCTCTATACCCTTTGTTAAAAAATTAGTGTATATCTATTGAGGAGCTCAAAGTATATTGTAAGCTGTACGCCTCTGTCAGGGTACAACTCTGCTTTTAGTATTCCTTCCTCAGTTTCTTACCTACTGCCGTACAATTGATGTTCCCAAGGTGAACAAACTCTCAGCGTTGTGGTTAGCAGTTGACCAGACTGCCCAGGATTTGGCGGTTTGGGATTCCCTGTTAACCACAACTGAGGCCCTGGTAAGCCAAATTCTTTCTCTGGTCTCAAATCCGTCTACTTACAAACAAGGTACGTTGGTAATTGAGGATAAACCTGCTGCACGCTCTTGGTTTTCTGGTCCTTGCTCCTTGGTAGTTTCTTCCAACCAAAGCCAAGATTGTTCTCCCCCTAGCTTGTCTCAACTACAATTGGCGGTGGTGAACAAACCCGGTGATGTAAGGGAGGCCCCTGTAGTGTCCGTTCCTGATAGTTCCTTGGCAATGCTTCAGCACGTTGTACCTGCAAAATCTTCTGTTATTACGTCCAAAGAGTTGCCCCTCGTTCCCATTGATTGTGATAAACCCGTTCTTCCAGCTGCCGTCCAAGAAATGATTGAGCGTTACTTCCAGGAAAATCCTGCTTCCTTAGCTGCTGTCTGTACTGCTGATGAAAAACAAGACCCTTCCAAGAATTCTACCTTTGCTGCAAATAAATCCACTTCTGGTTACTTCTTGTTTCATGGTAGTATCAATAATGATCAGACTATCTATCAGCCAGCCATCTTGTTAGATACAGGTGCTTCTGAAAATTTTATAAGTGTGGAGACTGCTGACTTGCTACAACTCAAGTACCATCTGGGAATGCTTGTTAGGGGTGGAAATTGTCAAACGTTTCCCTCTTTCCAGCTGAAGAAGCTAGTTACTTTTGTAGTTGCAGGCCAGTCTTTTACCGCAAGGTTTTCTATTTGCCCTACTATTATGTATCCTATCATTTTGGGAGTAAGTTGGTGGAGAGATCATAATGTATCAACCTTACTGGAAAAAAATGAGCTACAGGTGGAACACTACTCGGATATAACTATTCATATTCCGCTGTTGGATATGTCTGAATTGGAGCAATCATCACAGATCATACAATTGTTTCCTGTCCCTGTCCCCGTAAGTTCAGATTTACCGGTATGTTTGCAACCCTGGTCCGCGGCATTTGATGCCACCAGAGGCAAGGTCCTTCCCAAGCACACTCAGTTTGACTTTGACTTTAAGGTCACTGTTGATCTGATCAGAATTGTGTCTCCTATTTACCCTTTAACCTTGAAGGAAGATGCATGTTTGGAAGAGTGGACTCATGACATGTTGGCAAAAGGCTACATTTTTAAGAAGGCTTTGCCAATCTGCTCTCTGTTATTGTTTGTTCAGAAGTCTGATGGGTCACTTTGTCCTTGTGTCAACTACAGGAATTTGAATAACATTACAATTCTGGATCCTTATCCTTTACCTCTCAAAGCACAGATCTCTAGATGTGTTGAGAAGGCTAAGATATTCTTAAAACTTGATCTGTTGAATGCTTTCAATCAAATCAGGATTGCAGAAGGAATGGAATGGTTAACAGCATTCAGAACCAAGAAGGGTATCTTCCAGTTCTGTGTAATGCCTTTTGGATTGAAGAATGCCCTGGCTTGCTTTCAGCGGTTGATTGATTCAGTCCTGGGAGATCTCCTAGGTGTTTGTGCCATTGCATATATGGATGACATCTTGGTGTTTTCTCTGGATGAGGAGTCCCATAAGGCCCACTTGTCAGCAGTTTTAGAGTGCATTCTCCAAGCAAACTTGATCATCAAAAGGAGTAAGTGTGAATTCTTTAAACGTAAGGTTACCTTTCTGGGTAATATTATCTTTGAGGATGGCCACACCATTGCCCCTGACAAGGAAGCTGCGGTTTGAGAGTATGCTACGCCTGTGACAGTATCCCAACTTTGTAGTTTCCTGGGTACATGTATGTTCTTGAAGAAATTCACTCCCCACTTGTCTGAGGTGGCCGCCCCTTTATATTTGGCTAGTGGAAAGACAACTTTAGTTTGGACGCCTGAGTGTGCAAGTGCCTTCTCAGCAGTCAAGACTCTTTTGTTGTCCTCCCCAGTGTTAAGACATGTAGATCCTGAGCTTCCTTTTGTTGTTTCCACCAATGCATCTAAATACGCTGTGGCTGGTGTGCTATTGCAAACAGCTAGTGACGGGATTGAGAGACCTGTAGGGTATTTCTCCCAGAAGATGGAGGCTCGAGAACGCAACTACATGATTTAAAAAAAAAGAATTGTTGGCTGTAGTGGAATTGTTAAAGAATTGGCACCACCATCTCATGTTGGCACATCATCCATTTGTAGTAAGAACTGACCACAAAGCTCTTCTATATTATTGAAAACCCAGGGTTTTGTTGGGTTGCCAATCCAGATGGCATGGTGATCTGACAAGATACAAGTTCCGCTACAAGTTTATTAAGGGATCTGACAATCACTTGGCCGATGCTCTAAGCAGGAATCCCTCACATCCCCCAGATGCTAGTATGGACGCCAAGTTTAACACACATACTATGATTCAAGACAAAGCTGTGGTGCCTTTTGTATTACCTCCACTGGCTACGTTGGCCACCATGTCCTTAGCTGAGGGTTCAGACCTGGACTTGTACTCCAAGTTTAAGTTTCTGCAACCTTTGTCCAAGGGTTATGATAGGCTATTGGAGCTAGCATGTGCAAACCTAGCAGGTCAGTTTCAGGGTTATCATAAGATTGGTCCAGTCCTATATCATCAAGGTCACTTGTGGGTCCCTGAAGGCACTATTTGGGATGAAATCATGGAGGCTAATCATACCTGTCCAACAGCTGGTCATCCAGGGAAAACAAAACAGTGGAACTTATCCGCCGCCAGTTTTCCTGGAAAGGTTTGACTGTGCAGGTAGCCGCTTTTGTTTGAGATTGCCTGATATGTGTTTGATCCAAGGCCAGTTGGAATAAGACTACTGGTTTACTGGTTCCACTTCAGCCTGCTGCCGGTCCTTGGACGTCTGTGTCAGTGGATTTCATTGGCAAGCTTCCCAATTCCAATGGGTTTAACGCAATCATGGTAGTAGTTGATTGTTTCACAAAGATGGCATACTTCATACCTTGCTCAACCACAATTACTTCAGTGGAAACCACTAGATTATTTGTGAACAGAATCTTCTCTCTACATGGCATCCCAATGGAGATTGTAAGTGACTGTGGTCCTCAATTTATTGCTCAGTTAGGGAAGCTTTTACTGGAATCCTTGGTATCAAATTGTGCCGCTCTACTGCTTTCCACTCCCAATTCAATGGACAAATGGAGAGGATAAACCAAAGTTTGGAGGTCTACCTACGCTGCTACACCAATGCGCGACAAGATGACTGGTGTGATAATCTACCCATGGCAGAGTTCACATATAATAACACCCCGCACACATCAACTCAAGTATTGCCATTTTATGCCAATGTGGGTTACAATCCTTCTTCTAACATGGGTCCTTGTTTGGTTAGCAATGTGGGAGCTGCAACTGATCAAGCCACTGAATTGAAGCAGGTCCATCAGGAGCTCCAAGTTACTCTCGTTGCAGCTGTGACAACTTACAAGAAATACACAGATTGCAAGCACCAGGAAGGTCCAACTTAGAGGCCAGGTGATCTAGTCATAGTTGATGCTTGCAATATGAAACTTAAAGTTCCATGTGTAAATTAGGTCCCAAGCAAGTTGGTCCCTTCAAGGTAGAACATCAGATTGATCCCTCTGCCTATCGGCTGGATTTACCTCCTGCTTTCAAGATTTTCCACACCTTCCATGAATTTCTCCTTACTCCCTTCAAAGGAACAGAGAACCCCTCTTCCCAACCTATTCTTGTGGAAGGAGAACCTGAGTACAAGTTAAATTGTATTCTAGCTTCCCGCAAGAATTGTCGCTGTTTGGAATATTTGGTATCTTGGAAAGGTTATCCTGATTCTGAAAACTCCTGGGTTCCCCACTACAATTGTTCAAATTCCTCTGATCTGATCCACAAGTTCTACAAGCGCAATCCCACTGCTATTGGACACCCTGAACTTATCCTCACCGCAATGAAACTCCCACCTGCCCATAAGAATTTCTCTTTATCCCATCTCCCAGATGGTGGTATTGTGACCAGGGCTAAAGCAGAGGGTAATGTCACGGTAAGTTCCATAATACCAGGTATTGTCCGTCCAAGTAAGAAGGCACAGAAGGCTAGGAAACCTGTATTGAAATTAACCAAGTTAACGGATTTGAACCGAACGGTTGATTGAAAATGGGTCACAGCTGCTCCAGTATGCCAGCTGAAACCAGCCCCCCTTGTAAACTGACGTTGATAAATTGACGTAATATGAGGGTCACCTGATATAAGCTCATTAATCAGCATGGTTGTCAGAAACTGGTCACGCAAGGGTTCTTTGCAATCTGGACTAGATACTTACTTGAAGATATCAAAGGAATAGGAGATCAAGACTCAGGTGGTATTGCTTAGTCAATTTTTCTGATATATATTGAATAATTTTCCCTGTTTCAACTCTAAGAGTTGAGTCCTTCTAAATTTACTCAATAAAAATCAATTATCCCAAGTTCTAATTTTAAATTTTAAAAATGCATCCTGTGCTTGGGTTGTTTTGGTATATCCTGTACAATATGATTATGAACAGAATCATTTCAGGAAGATGGGGCCCAGCATCTGGAACTTTGTCGTTGGCACCACAAAATGTTAATTTCATGCCAGCCAATTTTGTAGCTCCTCCCCCCATTCTGGAAAATAAAAATTGTGTCACTTCTCAATTCCCAGAATTCTACGCTGAAGATGCATTGATGCTTTCCCAGATCATTTATCTTGGTTTACTCTGGTTAGGATTGATTGTTCTACTTAATCCTGGAGTTTCAATTGGAAATTTCACAAAAAGATATTTAAAGCCGCGTCGGTGGTTAATCATCAATTCTATGTAGATTTGGGTGGTAATTCCCCATCATTTAGAAACAGCTTCATATTATCCAGTGATTTCTGTCACAGGGGTATAAAACCTGTTTTTCCCAAAATTCAATTTTTTAATCTCTGTTTCTTTGACTGGGTGTTTTGCGGCAGTTTCCCCAATCAGGGGGAACTGCTGTGATTTTTTATTTTGCTCTTTGAGCCTGATTGCACCCAAAAGTTTATCTTGACACAAGGTGTTGTCAGGAATATCCCTGACAGTCGCCTTTCCTTCCCTCCTTGGCGGGCCTGTCTGTTGGTGGTACTGGGCAATAAGTTCAGGAGTGTTGGCAAGATTCTTTGCAGGTTCCCATGAGTTTGATTCCAGAGGGTACCCTACCCATGAAACTAGGTAATGTACCTGGTTGCAAACTTTCTTGTATCCTAGTATAGCCTCCACCTCCCACTTTGGGGTGTGTTTTAGGATTGTTGGCGGGGGGTTGCTGCCTTTAGTCTGATGTGTGTGGGGGCTTCCTCTCTCTGCCTCTAATTTGGATACGTGGAAGACGTTGTGGGCACTTGACTGTTTGGGGAGCTGTACTCTGTACATTGTGTAAGAGATTTGCTGGAGTACCTTGAGGGGTCTAATGCGGCGGGGTCCTAGCTTTATACCCACTTGGTTGATCTTGAGGTTCTTGGTGTCAAGATATACATTGGAACCTACTTCAAACTCTGGGTTGGCGCGTTGGTGTTTGTTGGCTTGGGCCTTGTACTTCTGTTGAGCATCTCTGAGGTTAGTCTGTAGGTGTCTCTGGGTATCCTGTAGATTTTGGAAGTACTTGTTGGCTTGAGGTACTGTCCCTGGACAGCCTTTGGTGGGAATTCCTTGCAGAGAGAACCCGTAGTTGGCTGTGAATGGGGACATCTTGGCTCCCAAGTGGTAAGAACTGTTGTAGCTAAACTGGGACAAGGGTAGTAGTTCCGCCCAGTTATCCTGCTTAGTGTTGATGTAGGCGTGGAGATAAGTTTCCAGTATCTGGTTAACTTGCTCTGTTTGTTCATTGGTTTGAGGGTGGAAGGCTGTTGACAGGTTGAGCCTTACTTGGAGTTGTTGCATTATTTTGCCCCAGAATTTGGAAGTGAACTGGGTCTCTCTGTCTGAAACAATGTCTTTGGGGAGACCATGGTGGCAGTAGATGTGGTTAAGGAATAAACAAGCTGTGGCAGTAGCTGAAATTCCTGAGGAGCAAGCAATGAACTCTGCAGCTTTGGTGAGGCAGTCCACAATAACTAGGATCCCTGTGAAACCTTGACTGGGAGTAGGCCCGTAATAAAGTCCATGGAGATAGATTCCCATGGCATGGATGGGATTGGGAGGGGTTGGAGAAACCCCTGTGGCTCCTGTGTGGAGTTTTTGTTCCTCATACATGAGATGCATTGTGAAATGTAGTATTTCACTTGGGGAAACATGGATGGCCACCAGTAGCTGATTTGAAGATGTGCCATAGTTTTCTTGATTCTTCTGTGACCGCCTAGCGGGGAGTCATGTAGCTCTTGTAGGACCTGATTCTGAATTGCTCCTGGGGGTACCACTAATCTATTGAGTCTGTAAAGGAAGCCCTTGTGGTTAGAGTAGTTAGGGTTGGGTTTTGATGAGTTCATTTTGGCAATTAGGTCTTTGATGAGTGGAGAGTCCTTCTGGGCGTTCTTCACCTCTTCCTCCAAGGATGAGAGTGGTTGGGAGGCCCCAAGGACGGCCATTAGGAACTGATTGGTGTCTAGGACTGGTTAGGTGTTGAAGTGGCTGTATGAATGGTCTCTGTTATTGTGGTCTTCTTGTCTGCTCAAGGCGTCCAGTGCATTGTTGGTGTGTCCTGGGATATAACTGATCTTGAAGTTGTAGGAGGACAAATCCAGAGCCCATCTGGCAAGTTGTTGGCATAGCTTCCTCTTTTCTGTGAAGTATAAAAGGTTCCTATGATCAGTGCAGACAATGACAGTGTGTCTGGCTCCTTCTAAGTATTATCTCCAGTGCTCAAAGGCTTTAACTATGGCCATGAGTTCCTTTTTGTACACATTGTAGTTTTGTTCACAATCCAAAAGCTTCTTAGAGAAGTATGCCACAGGGTGGTATACTCCAGGCTCCCCTTCCTGAAGCAAGACTGCGCCTAAGGCAAAGTCTGAAGCATCAGTCTCCAAAAAAATTGGAGCTTGGGGTCAGGTTGTTGGAGTACTGGGGCTGTGGTGAAGGCAGTCTTGAGGGTCTCAAATGACTTCTGTGCCTCCTCTGTCCAAATGTAATGGACACTTTTGGCAGTCAAGGACGTGAGGGGTTCCGCTATCTTTGCAAAATTCTTAATGAACTTACGGCAAAAGTTAGCCAACCCTAGGAAACCCCTCAGTTTTGATTGGGTATCTGGGATCTGCCATTCTATTACCACTGCAATTTTGGATGGCGCAATGGCAAAGCTGCCTTTTCTGATTGCGTACCCTAGGAATTCTACCTCTGGTTTGAGGAATTCACATTTCTCCCTTTTGCAGTACAGCTTGGCCTGGCGTAAGTGTTCCAGGACCTTATTTAGGTCATAGAGGTGTGAGGCTTCATCCTTGAAATACACTAGAATGTTGCCTAGGTAAACCACTACACAGACATCCAGGAGGTCAAAGAGGATCTTGTTCATCAGCACTTGGAAGGCAGATGGTGCATTGCAGAGTCCAAAGGGCATGGCCAGGTACTCTTAAAGGCCAAAGACTGTTCTGACTGCTGTCTTACACTTGTCTCCCTCTGCAATCCTGACCTGGTTGTACACATTACAGAGGTCCATTTTTGAAAATACAAAGGCGCCTGTCAGTCTGTCTGTGAGCTGTTCTGCCAATGGAACAGGGTATTGGTCTTTGACTGTGATGGTGTTCAGGGGGCTGTAATCCACACATGGGCGTAGTCCTCCATCCCCTTTCTTAACAAAGAAGATTGGTGATGAGCAGGAGGATTGGTATTGTCTCATGTGTCCTTTGGTCATTAAGTTGGAGATATATTCTTTTAGTACCAGACCTTGTGCGTGTGTGGTGGGGTAAACCTTCCCCATTTTGGGGGTTCACCATGTAGAAGGTCAATTCTGAGGTCACTTGCTCTTTGTTTGGGGAGGCCTTGCATTGGGACTATGTTAAAGACGTCAGTGTACTCCTCCAACATCTCATCTAGTTGGGGAATTATCAATATGGGCATGACTGTGCTGGTGGGCGTGGAATTGCTCCCAAGTGGTGCCGTGCCGGTCTGACCCAGACTAGAGATGTGAACCTTATGGGTGTCCCAATTGATGTTTCATCAAGTTTCCTGCCATCAAGGCATTCCTAGTATGAAAGGGAAAGCCAGATTCTCCAGGGATGAGAAGTTTAGTTCAAACCTCATCCCCCCAATTTCCACAGTGGTTGGTTCCTCAACTTGGTATACTGGGGGAGTGCTCCCATCAGCCAGCTTGGAGGTCCCCCTGGTGTGGCCTGCTTGCCAAGGCTTTTCACCAGGAGGCGGTCGATGAAATTTCCCATGGCTCCTGTGTCAAGTAGGGAAGTGGTGTGTATTTTCTGGGTGTTGGAAGCCAGGGTGATAGGAACAGTGGAGTAGAGAGAAGTGGCTGCTTTATTACCTCCTTCCTCAGCTGCCATAAGGGGCTGGGGATTTGAGGGAGGTTTAAAAGGATTGGGTCATGAAGTGGAACAGTTCATCACTGTGTGACCTGCAAGGCTGCAGTACAAACAGAGACCTTGTGCCACGCGGCGGGCCTTCTCTTCACTGGATAGCATAAAGCCCCCCAGGTCTGGGGATCACCCCAAGACGGGAGGCTTGGGCATCAGCAGATGGTCCAGCAACCTCAACTTGGACAGAGTTGAGGTGGGTGGCCTTGGCAGGAAGGGTATTTTTCATACCAAGCTCCCAATTTTGGACGTCTTGGATGACCTCATTGTAAGTCTCAGGAAGCTTATGGTGGAGGAGGAACTTCTGGATTTGGGGTGAAAGACCCACATAATACAATTAGCAGGCTTCATCACTATCCAGGTCAAGAGCTTCCTTGAGCTTTAAACTGTTTGGTGTAGTGGGCAGTGATAGTTGTCCCTTGTCTCAGAGAGTACAGTTTCCAACAGGTATCATTTAGATCCTTAGGGGAACTGACTGAGTCCAACAACTTCTGGATGAAGGAGTTAAAGTCATGGCGTAATCCAGGTTCTTTTAGCACAATGGCAGCAAACCAGTCTTTCTGTTGACCGGAGAGTTGATTTGCCACGTGAAGGACCTTTTGGACGTCAGTGGTAAATAAAACTGGCTCAGCTTCAAACAAGGTGTGAGAGAAGGAGAGTAGGGTAAATACTGCCTGTTTCTCAGAGGAATGGATCATGGATTTAGAAAGTTGGCTTATGATAACATTATGAACCTGGTAGGTATTGGTGGGTTGGGTGGCATCTCCTCTAGATTGGAGAGCCTGGAAGCAGCAAAGACATGTGTAGCAGACAAGTAGAAGGGTCGTCAGGAATGTGAGGCATATCAAGGTGAGATATCCAAACATGGTTGAGACTGAGGCCGTTGGTGTGAGCCCCAGTGGTGGTGCTATCATACTGTAAAGACCCAACAATTGGGGAAGTATTCTAGAAAAATAAGGGACCAAGTTGGCAACTTGGAAGCCTGTGAGCGCCGTCACAATTGGATAGACCATCATCATCAATTGAAAGACTTTGGCGTGTACGTTATAATGTCCAAAATTACTGGCAAAATACGTGAGTACATAGTATATACAGGTGTATATGGCTACAGACTGGGTGGAGTGGGGCAATACCAGCGTGGGCCAGGGGTACTGCTCAGAGGAGTTGAGCTGCACCGGCTCCTTGTAGTAATACTTGCCAGGTGGTTTGTTGAATGGCCCATGCTGTTGGTTATATTGATGGCCCCCAATCCCTAGGCATGCTGTGAGGACAGCTGAGAAGATTAGATGGTTCATCTTCTGATCCTGGGAAAGGGCAGACAAAGCTTAGTGTCTTGTTTGAATTCTAGTAGGTAAAGTTTTTGAATTGATTTATGTGATACTATTGAGGGGTAATTTAACTCAATGATAGCACAAACTATCATCAAGTGATTTGACTTTATTATATACTATCATCCTTGTGGGGCATGAATAGTGCAAAACATTGGACAGGGAACCCCAAACACTTGGTGTTGTCTGGGATTCCCTTTTGGGAGTGGGATGGGAATGGATTGGCAGACAATGAATTGTTAATATTGGCATTGCATGACTTTGGAGCTTCTTCAGGTACTTTCATGCAATCATATTCAACTTCTGTAGTTGATGCATTAATTGTCATGCTGGGCATCTTGTAAACCCCCTCCAAATTTGGTAGGCTCCAAATTTGGGCAGCAGTTCTCCCCATTTTTGGGTTTGGGAAAATTTCCTTTTGGGGATTCCTGATTGGGCGTTTTCCCCATTCAGCGGGGGTGCACTGTCCCCTACTGGCTGGCTGGCGAGAGCAGCCAGCTGCGCGGTCTGCAGCTGAGGTATAAAAACTGTTTTCCCCAAAATTTAAATTTTTAATTTCTGTTTCTTTGACCGGGTGTTTTGCAGCAGTTTCCTCAATCAGGGGGAACTTCTACAACTATTTATTTTTCTCTTTGAGCCCAATTGCGCCCAAAAGTTTATCTTGACACAAGGTGCTGTTAGGAATATTCCTGGCAGTTTTACATTATGTCATTCCTGGGTTTTGTCAGGATACCAAGAGTACCGTGGGGGGTCAGTAGGTGAGGGAGGAGTCAAAGCAGGTACTGGCATGGCCCACCAGATGATGGGACCTAACTTTACCAGGTAGGAAAGGGCCTTCCCAGCCACAGCCCAAGGTCCAGCCGCTGGCAAGGCAGAGTCAATCAATCCTGTGAGCGCAAGGTAAAGCACTCCCAGGAATTGACTACTCTGGCCAGAGGCATCAGAAGTGGGGGGATTGAGATGGTTGGTTTGGGTTTTGGGGCGGTTCTATGAGGACTAAGTAGGCAGCAGGATTGTTGTACTTCCTGTTGAAGATCAAAGGATAGATGGTGATTGCTTTGCTGTCTCGGGCAATTTGGTAGGGTTCCTTGGGAGCGTTTGGGCGGGTGTACCACTGCAAGTCTTCCAATGTCCAGGGCTCGTGGTTAGGGTTGGCAGGATACTCAGTGAAATGTACAGGGCCAAATAAAGCGTTGGGTGGGCGGTAGTAGTCAAAGGATTTGGGTTTATCAACTGGAGTCTGACTATCTATTCCAGTAGAGGGGTACTGACGCTTGGGTGTATGCAGATGGAAGAGTATCAAAAATAGGTATTGAAACAGATTGGTGAACCAAAGGTTCAGAACAACTTTTTATTTGGTAAGGATGACAATACAGAACTTTTTCAGGTGCTTCTGGTTTATATACTTACTCACATGCAAGTGCCTCTGGGCATTCTTCTGATGCTATCTGTGTGGCAAGGCTTGACATCTCAGGCTCTGCTATCTGGTTGGCTGCTTCATAGTCATTTTTGGGGGTTTCAAGAACAGTTGTTTGGCTTTTTGGTGGTCCATCTTGGCTTGGCTGGCCATTGGTTCTAGCAGGTTTGGCTTCTGGAGTTATGGGGGTTTTCCCAATTTGATCACCTTTTTTGGGCTGGCTTGAAAGGCTTTCCTGAGGCCAAGGAACTTGATTAAAAAAGGGGTCCCCAATTGGGGACCCCAAATTACTTAATAGAGGGTGGGCTTGAACTGGGTTTACTGGGCAGCTAAAAATAGCCTGCCCAGGCCCAGCCAAACCCACCAAGGCTTGAGCATAGCTTTTGGGGCCCAAAATGGTCCCCACAGCTACCGCCAGGGTGGGAATGGGTCCCGCACCTGGATTTGCTTTGAAAAGCAAAAATCCAGGTGCAGGCAAATCTCCCCCGCCCACTAGCCCCACCTGGTGGCTAAGAGCGGGTTCAATTCCTGTCTGGGGCATCAAACTTGTTACTTTTGTAACAGGTTTGTGTATTAAGTGGTGCCACATAAATTAAGCCAATTTATTAAGAGATTTCATATGTAATTTATAAAAAACTTAAACTTGACATCTTCTTTGTTTGACTCTATCCACTCACCACCCAATTGGTTTCAGATTTAACTAATCAAAGGCTTAGAATTAAGGATAAATTAATATGTGATACACTATGAGCACCACTCAACACTTGTCAACTTGACGCTTTAACTTGGGGTTTAGTACAAAGAGCTTCTTAACGTTTTAACCAAACTATGGTAAATAAGTCACTCCCAGCTCCTCACAGCATAATATTATCACTAATAAACACCTTCCTACTCATTTAATTTTTTAACTTATGTTGTATTTTTTAATTTTTAGCATATAAAACTGCCTTGCTTTTGGGTTAACTTTCAAACCTGTTTTAAATTTAAGCAAGTTTTATATGTAAAAAACATAGTAAATTTGATTTTTCTGCTCAACTCCAGCATACTCAACAGTGAGAATTCAGCTTTTCCCAGCTGATTGACAGTGCCAAACTTGACACTTTACTAAATTTTGATTTTTCAACTCCCAAGAAAAAATTCCACATAACAATTTTTTTAATTTTTTTTTGCAATTATAATCTACTACTTTTCCTGCTACTCTCCAAATACTTTTCATATATTTTTTTATTTTTAATTACAGTAGTTTTAAAAGCTACAGCAACAAGCAAAAATTCTTCAGATTTAAACAAAATGATTTCAGATTTAAACAAAATCCAACTCTCAGGTTAAAATATACACTCTGTTAACAGGGTTTATTGGCGTTAATGGGCAAAATGGGTCAACACAGCAACAAAGTACTCACGCGCAAAGCAAAACCATTCAAAATATAATCCAAAATACATTGATTCACAAACAAAATGGTGTGAGTTGACTTTCAGTGTACATATGTTTACTATGCAAATCAGTGACAAAATACACCCAAGCGTGGTGTGTTAAAACTCAATCAAAAACAAAACACAATAGCAACTCACTATGTAAAAAAATCACTCACGCAATGTGTGCAATGGATTTTAATCATGAATGATACCAAGGTATCTAAAATAAGGCACGAGATCTGAAACATAAATTTTAAAAATATTGTGTTGGGTGCTTAATTTGGCAGTAAAATCTAGGAAAATGGGTGAATTTTTTTTGAGTATTCTAAAATGGGCGTTGTAAAACCAAAAACATCTAACTAAGAAATAAAAATCTATAATTGGGATATCAGGTGGGAAAAAATATTAATTGAATATCCATAAACAGATAAAAGCAAAAATTAAAAATAGGGAGTAACTTAATTAAGTTTTATTTAATATTTTATTAAATTCTAAAATTGGAAGGAACACAACAACAGACTACCATTGCACCTGTTGTGCACCGCGGTTGCAGTTGTCCCCACGGGTCAAAGAATAGACTTAGTACAACACAGGTGCCTACTCAGGAGGGAGGAAGGAGAGGAGAGTTCCATAGTGACGCTGCACTGACACAGCCAGTTCAAGGAGCACAAGCTGCTAGGGTGCAGAGCATAAACCCTCAGATCCCAAAGCTGACCTGGAAGCCTACCAAGGTCACCACTACAAAGAAAGTTAGAAACAAGGAGGTAGAACTTACTTTGTATGTGTTTGACATTGTGTACTGGCAAGAGGTGGTCCCGTCAGCCATGCTGGAGAAGGTGAAGCCTGTACTTGATACTAGCTACAAGACCTACATCAAATGGCAATCAGGAGGATGACAAGGAGCCCCAGTTCTACCAAACCAATGAGGGACAACTGGTGCTAAATAAAGTTGCTGCGTTTTACACCAAGGTGCCCATGCCCTAAGTTGTGCCCAATCCCAATGAGTTGACCCCTACTGCCAAAAAGCCCGCCCAGAAGCACATCCCCAACATTAAACACATCATCCTGCTTAAGCTAAGGCGGGAATTGGGTGACTACAAGGCAGCCGCGGCCATTGTTGGAGTGGATCCCAAATACTCCAGCAAGACCTTCCAAAAATTCATTAATACTGGTTGTGTCCTTGCCGCGGAGAAATCCTTGAGTGTGTCAACCATGCTCACCAAGGAGCACAAATGGACAATCCGCCAGTGGATCACCCGGGACTGCCATCTTGAACTGGAAAATATACAGGCCATGATCAAGTCTGCTTTTGGGATTGAGGCCTCAATTTCCTTTTATTACCATCTGGTGAAGGGAATGCAATTTTCTTGGAAAAAGCTCGGGGTATCCCCCTACAACAGAAACAGCCCAGCCAACATTGACATCCAGAAAAATTACGCGGAGGTGTACACTGCCCTCAAAGCCAAGGGGACAGTGAAATTCTATTATATTGACAAATCAGCATTTGCCTTGTCAATGCGCAATGAGTATGGGTATGTTACAGAGGCTCTAATGACGGGATGGCTCAGCGTGCTGCAGTCTGCGCCACAGCATAATCAATGGTGGCACTCCTTGGTCCAAATGAGGTCAAGCTCTACCAAATGATACTAGGCTCCCACAATACCTGGACCTTTCTATCATTTCTCTGATTGGTCCTGGAGCACCTGAGGCGCACAAGCCTGGGCTTCACCAACGTAATTGTGCCGGGCAACATTGGTCTCCATACGGTGGCAGATATTCTTGAAGAATTTCTATCAATTGATACCAGCATTTCAGTGGGCCCCCAGCAATTGGCCACGGCAAATATGTGCCTTCTCTTCCTCCCTGCCTATTTGCCCTTCCTAAATCCCATTGAGGAAGTCTTTGGGTGGCTCAAGCAAGTTGTCAAGCAAGGAATCCCAACTGGGACCAAGGACCTGTTTGATTTGCTGCAGGCCGGGATCCATACCCTCCCAGCTGAGACTGTGGCCAAATTCTATGGCCACACTGATTTGTTCATCCCCACGTGCCTAGCCAAACAGCCAATCAATTAAAGGCTTAGTGTGTCCAACTTTTTTTATATTCTCTAATTTAATATTCAAGATTTATTAATTATAATTTTATATTTAGATGTTTCTATGTCCGCAATCACATTCAGAAGATCCATCAATA
The DNA here is from genome assembly GCA_014839935.2 of Entomophthora muscae. Classification (NCBI taxonomy): domain Eukaryota; kingdom Fungi; phylum Entomophthoromycota; class Entomophthoromycetes; order Entomophthorales; family Entomophthoraceae; genus Entomophthora; species Entomophthora muscae. Next base: position 27,089 of record QTSX02007231.1, read on the forward strand.
GATGTAAGCAATTTACAGTAGTTTTAAAAGCTATGGTGACAAACAAAAATTCTTCAGATTTAAACAAAATGATTTCAGATTTAAACAAAATCCAACTCTCAGGTTAAAATATATACTCTGTTAAAAGGGTTTATTGGCATTAATGGGCAAAATGGGTCAACACAGCAACAAAAGGCTCACATGCAAAGAAAAACCATTCAAAATATAATCCAAAATACATTGATTCACAAACAAAATGGTGTGAGTTGACTTTTGGTGTACATATGTTTAATATGTGAATTGATAAAAAATACACCCAAGCAAGGTTTGTCAAAACTCATTCCAAAAACAAAACACAATAGCAACTCACAATGTAAATAAAACCACTCATGCAATGTGTGCAATGGATTGTAATCATGAATGATATCAAGGTATCTAAAATAAGACACAAGATCTGAAACATAAATTTTAAAAATATTGTGTTGGGTGCTTAACTTTGGTGTAAAATCTGGGAAAAAGGGTGGAAATTATTTTGGGTATTCTAAAATGGGCGTTGTGAAACCAAAAACAACTAACTAATAAATAAAAAATCCATAATTGGGATATTGAGTGGGAAAATAATAATATTTGAATATCCATAAACAGATAAAAGCAAAAATTAAAAATAGGGAGTAACTTAATTAAGTTTTATTTAATATTTTATTAAATTCTAAAATTGGAAGGAACACAACAACAGACTACCATTGCACCTGTTGTGCGCCGCGGTTGCGGTTGCCCCCACGGGTCAAAGAATAGACTTAGTACAACACAAGTGCCTACTCAGGAGGGAGGCTGGAGAGGAGAGTTCCATAGTGACGCTGCACTGACACAGACAGTTCAAGAAGCACAAGCTGCTAGGGTGCAAAGCATAAACTCTTGGGTCCCAAAGCTGACCCAGAAGCCCACCAAGGTTACCTTCACCAAGAAAGTTAGAGACAAGGAGGTGGAACTTACTTCATATGTGTTTGACGTTGTGTACCGGCAAGAGTTGGTCCCGTCAGCCATGCTGGAGAAGGTGAAGCCTGTACTTGATACTAGCTATGAGCCCTACGTCAGCAATGGCAATCAGGAGGATGACAAGGAGCCCCAGTTCTACCAAACAAATGAGGGACAGCTAGTGCCCAAAAAGGTTGCAGCTTCTACAACAAGGTGCCCATGCCTTGCAAGCCTGTCATCAATCAGGATCCTGGCTTGTCTGAACCCACAAAGCCCGCCCAGAAGCACATCCCCAACATTAAACACATCATCCTGCTTAAGCTAATGGCGGAATTGGGTGGCTACAAGGCAGCTGCGGCCATTGTTGGAGTGGATCCCAAACACTCCAGCAAGATCTCCCAAAAATTCATTGATACTGGTCATGTCTTTGCCGCAGAGAAATCCTTGCGCGTGTCAACCATGCTCACCAAGGAGCACAAATGGGCAATCCACCAGTGGATCACCCGGGACTGCCATCTTAAACTGGCAAATATACAGGCTATGGTCAAGTCCGCTTTTGGGATCAAGGCCTTGATTTCCTTTTACTACCATCTGGTCAAGGGAATGTGATTTTCCTGGAAAAAAACTCGGGGTATCCCCATACAATTGGAACAGCCCAGCAAATATTGAGACCTGGAAAAACTACGCAGAGGCGTACACTGCCCTCAAAGCCAAGGGGATGGTCAAATTTTACTATATTGCCAAATCAGCATTTGCCTCATTGATGCACAATGAGTATGGGTATGTCCCCAGAGGCTCCAATGACGGGGTGGCTTGGCGTGCTGCAGTCTGCGCCACAGCCTATTCAATGGTGGCTCTCCTTGGTCCAAAGGGGGTCGAGCTCTACCAAATGATACTAGGCTCCCACAATAGCCAGACCTTCCTGTCATTTCTCCAATTGGTCCAGGAGCACCTGAGGCGCACAAGCCTGGGCTTCACCAACGTAATTGTGTTGGACAATGTTGGTCTCCACACAGTGGCTGATATTCTTGAAGAATTTCCATCAATTGACACAAGCATTGCAGTGGGCCCCCAGCAATTGGCCACGGCAAATATACACCTTCTCTTCCTCCCCGCCTATTTGCCCTTCCTAAATCCCATTGAGGAAGTCTTTGGGTGGCTCAAGCAAGTTGTCAAGCAAGGAATCCCAACTGGGACTGAGGACCTGTTTGATTTGCTGCAGGCTGGGATCCCTATCCTCCCAGCCGAGACCATGGCCAAATTTTATGGCCACACTGATTTGTTCATCCCTGCATGCCTAGTCTAACAGCCAATCAATTAAAGGCTTAGCGTGTCCAATTTTTTTATATTCTCTAATTTATTATTCAACATTTATTAATTATAATTTTATATTTAGATGTTTCTACGCCCGCAATCACATTCAGAAGCTCCATCAATAGATGTAAGTATTTTATTTATTTTATTGTATATTATTTTATTATGCCATCTAAGGGTATCCCAAACGCTTGATACTGAATTACGCAAACGCATTAATATCACTTTTGGAAAATAAATATAATAATCAAAAAAAGTTAAATGTAATGTGTCCAAATCAGAAGTAGATTTTATTGAAATATATTATTATGCGTTTATTAAGACCTTCTCTGGGATATATTCTGCAAATCTTGTTTGCTAAAATAAGAATTATAAAATTTTATTATAATAAAAATATTATAAATTGCAATGGAATTATTTGGAAGAGAGAATTTATTAAGAACACCTGTAGTGAGTTTGGCGGTATGTACCCATCCCATAATGGAGGTGGCGCACAACCTCCACTGCCACACTGTGGACAGTGGATACACCCTGGTTAAAATATTCACGGCGGCTGGTAAAAGGGAGTATTGTTAGGTGGGAATGAAGTAGCAGCTTTTCTGGCGGGGCTGCAAACCCGAAGATGTCAGCCAGTACCAAGGTGTCCTGGATGACGTGATCCACCAAGTTTGACCCAGAGGGGACCTTCTTCCCATCCAGGGAGAACCTGGCCTTGTCAATCCCCAGAAGGACCCTGTCCAGGTCCTCAACCAACGCGCCCATCCCAAAGAAGAATAAAAACCCCAGGTAAACAACGAGGTGAAGCCTTTGCCCAGCAAAGGCTTCTGTAAACTTGCACAATTTATTATAAACTGCGCTTATCTTCTTGTTGTGCTTTGTCTTGACAAAAGTCAGCTCCATAGCTGCCGTGACCCCTGTCTTGTTGGCACTCCAGGCCAGCCCAAAGTCTGCCAGGAGGATTTTGGTCTTCTTTATGGCTGTTGCTTCTGCAACAGCCAATTTGCTCACCACACGCCCAAAGTTCTCAAGCAGGTAAGACAGGGCGTGCTCCACCAGGAAGAAGAAGCAAGCAGCCGCATGAGCCCAGCCCATCTCTGGTAAATTCTTGAATGGGAGTGTCACCAGGATGTCCCAAACAAGCTCAATGGAGTTTAAACAGTAAACTCCACTGAGTGATACTGTAATACCCAGTTATGGTAGGTATCACTTGCAGGAAGTAGGGTAGCAGGTTGGCAAACTGAAACTCAGTCAAGGTGGTAACAATGGGGTACACAGTCATGAGCCAGCAGAAGAGCTTGGCATGCAAATTGTATCTCTCAAAACTCCCGGCAAAGTAGGTCAGGATATAGTACTTGGACGTGTACATGGCAATAGAGAGTGTTGAATGTGGAGACACCAAAGGAGGCCAAGGTCCAGTTTGGGATGAGTTCAGTTGACCAGCATCATAGTAGGAGTCTTGACCTAGTCCTTCTGGAGATGGCCCAAAGAGTTCTGGACCTGACTGGTAGCCTCCAATCCCAAGGCAAGCTGTGAGCACAGCTGTGAAGATGAGGTGGTTCATCTTCCTTGGATTGGAGGGTTGGCAGGGGCTGACTGATAGTTTTAACTTGTTAGAGGTAAGTTGAATTTCACTTTATTGAGGGTATTAATCTCAATAATATCACAAGATATCACTGAGGGGTGATCCTTTATTTATAGTACTCCCCACTTGCAAACTTTTGTAAGTGGGAGTAAAAACAAGGGACTTGGGATCCCAGAAGTTTGGAGAAAGGTTTTGGGAAATGGGGTTTGAGAAGATGGCCAAATTCTTGTTCTTGGGCAATCTGCTGGAGGTTTGGCCATTCATGCCTGGAGCCAATGATGTCCTTTGGTTGTGAAGTCAGCTGATGGGAAAGGCTCATGGGACTTTCCAAATCTATTTTTGGTTTGGAAAGGTTAGTTTGGCTGGGGCCTAGACCTAAGCAAGTGTTGTGGCCCTCTGAATCCCATTGGCTTGAGGTCAAGTTATTTTTAACTTTTGGAATCTGGTTTGGTCTATTTTTGGAAGGTTCAGGGTTATTTTTGGACTTTTCACTTTGGTTTAACCTTTCTTCTGCAGGGCAGAAATCATTCCCTGGGTTTTTTTCCTGTGGTCAGGTACTTTTCTGATTGGTTGTTTTGTATGAAGACTTCTGATTGGCTGGGGAATGGGGCCTGGGAGCTGGCAGGGGGCCCGCTGGGGGAGGGGTGGGCAAGCGGGTGGCTGGTGGGGGCCGGGCAAGCAGGCGGCTGGCTGGCAGGTGGCTTGCAGGGGGTGGCAGGAGGCTGGCAGAGGGTGGCAGGTGCCTGCCCAGATGTTAAATTGTTCTGATTTTTATGAAAATATGTTTTTTTCAATTTTTGATTTTTATTTCCCCCAAATAAAGGGGGAAATTCTTCATTAAAATTGGCCTCTTTAATAGGGGGTTCCCCTATCTTTTCCTAACATTTTCCTCCTGTCAGAATTTGATTTATGTCAGGAATATTCCTGACAGATACCGGGTCAAGGAAGACCAGTTAGGCATCCTTGTAGGCAGTAACTGCCCACTCAGATGCCCCCTTGGCATGCGTAAGCCCAGCCAATGCCTCCTGCAACATTGGAAAAGACCTGTGGATACGGTCTTTAAGCTCCAATAAGACAGGTAAGACAGGAAAAGTTGCTTGGCCACATGAGTGGCGTAGTTGGTGTAGAATGTGGCAGGGACAAAAGGAACCAGGACCTGGTGGATTTCACCATCAACTTCTTTTAAAAAAAGGCAAGTATTTGGAAATTTTTATTAATTATAATTTTAGGTTACCTTCTACAGTCTCCTCCTTGCCCGCAGCCTCAGCAGGCTTTACTATTCTTGGTGTAACCAGTTGTACTGGCTGCTCAGAGTCATCTGTTTGAGTACGTTTTGTGGGTCTTAGGTGGGCATACATTTCTGGGTCATCTGTCCAGACAGATGGCGCGGAGAGGGCAAAGGACTTGAATTGAAGGCCTTCCACAATGTGCTTCTGGACATTTAAAAGCCGTTCAATTGTTGTTTTGGGGGTTTCTGGAATCTTGGCTATGAGTGCCTTGGCAGACACCTTTTCAATTTTGTCCCCTTTAAGGACAGCAGACTTAGCTCTTGCTTTGACCTTGCAGTGAATCTCTTTAATTTTGGCAATTGCCAAGTTGAGGTCTTTTAGCAGCTTTTTGAGTTCTTTCATTTTATTTTTTTACTAACCTTTCCATATTTTTTATAGCTTTTGCCCCAATAAATTCTGTATTATTTTGATACTGTTGCCTCTTTGTTTATTCCTTTTTGTTTTCCTGTTTATTACATTATCCCATCTTTTTACCCATTGTGTATATGTTTTACGCTCATCTCAATATGCGTTGTTTGCTTTGTGTTGGCATTGTTTCCTTGATTACCATATTATTTTTGGCTCTTGACATAGCCCCTTGTGAAAAAATTAACAAACATTTGGTGATCAGCTAAATTTGAATTAGAAAATTATAGGTTAACCGTTTTTAGATAAAGTTGTTACTGATCCAAATTCAAAACCTTAATGATAAACTTTAAGCCAATCAGGAGCCAAGTGATAAAGTGATTTTTATGACATAAAGGGTCATTCAATAATTCTTTGATGCATGTGCTGTAGTTAATATGATTGGCTGGATCTTTTGCCATTATGCATCATTGCTGCTGTGGCAAGTTGTTGATGGACTAGTGCTAACCCAGAAGCTGATTGGGCACTAGTCCACCAACAACTTGCCACAGCAGCAATGGCGTACAATGGCAAAACACCCAGCCAATCATATTAATTAGCGCACATGCATCAAAGAATTATTGAATGACCCTTTAGGTCACAAAAATCACTTTATCACTTGGCTCCTGATTGGCTTAAAGTTTATCATTAAGGTTTTGAATTTGGATCAGTAACAACTTTATCTAAAAAAAGTTAACCTATAATTTTCTAATTCAAATTTAGCTGATCACCAAATTGTTGTTAATGTTTTCACAAGGGGCTATGGTTGGGTGCTAGAAATAACTGTGTTCAGGATCTAGATACATGCCTTAGTAAATATATGCTTTTATAGAAATAAGCTGAGCATAAAGAATAAAACCAACTATAAACAAAGAGAACATGAACAATTGAAATTCAAAATAAAGATAATATAAATAGAAAACGTTTGATGACAGGGGTTTATTGGGGCAGGGAAGAGTGATGCCTAGTAGGCAGAATGGCACTGGAAGGAGGACGTAAAGGCGGTGCTGGTCTGGGGAGTCTGGGATTGGATGGGTTGGGTTTGCAGGCGGGGGGTGTTGGTGGCGGGGGTGGAGGCAGGAGGATAGCGCGTGATGGCCGCTATATACCGCTCATTGTACTCCTCATCAGTCATTAGCTGGATGAGCTGGTAGGTGGCTGTGGCACGGGATGAGAGGCGCTTATCCTTGCGTGATTGGTTGCCCATGTTCACATGGAAAACCATTTGTGCAAACAAGTCAGCCACCATTTGGTGACCAAAGAGAAAATTGTGATCAAGGTCCCCAAGATAGAGGTTGTTGAAAGCCTGAGGGCGGCACTCCCGTAGTGTATATCCAATGTTGAAGAAGACAAAATCAGTCAGATGGACGTCTGCATGGCCGGCAGGGTAGACTGAGGCCTGGTGCCCACATCCCTGGATGGCCTTGAGGGCAGTGGAGCTTCCCTCCATCTAGTGGCTCAAGAAAACCTGGTATTTGGAATTTGAGCCATCCCAGGAGTCAAGCAATCCACCAAAGATGTGGCCGTATGAGTACCCATCAATGAAATCAGGGTTTTTTCCAATAGTAGACAAAATCCTTGGCTGAAACAGCCAGAAATGCACCAATGAAAGTCCCCTTCTTGACCTTCTTCCTTCCATCTTGGTGGCAGCTTTTCCATGGGTGCCAAAATCATCAAAAGCTATGGATAGCTTATAGTAAGAGATGAACATGACATTGTCTGACAGACTAGTCAGGCATTGGACCAGGGTGGATTTGATGGCGGGATCATACAGGGAATCCTCAGTGCCATCCCATTGGTTGCCAGCAAAATTGGTAAGAACCTGTATAGAAGCCACCTTCCCATACATCCAGAGCTGCACCTTGTACTCAGAGACCCATATGTTATGGTGCACAAGCTGCTTCCAGACCTGGGTCAAGGGAAGCTTGGGGTCCCGCTGGAGGAGGTCAAGCATTATTGGGTAGGCCTTGGTTATCTGGGACTCTGTGGCCTTCTTTGGCTTCTTGGCCATCCCAATCAGATTCCCCTTATTCATTAGGTTGTTGAACTCCTGCATTATGGTGGCTTGGGTAAATTGCAACTGGGCAGCAATCTGATCCCAGGACAGACCCTGCAGGTTGAGTGCCACAATTTCCTGAAGAATTTGGGCAGTGATGATTTGTTGCTTGGGGTGCTGGGCCAGGGGAGCTGAAGCCTGATTGGCTGAGGGGGGAGCAGGTTGGCTGTTGGCAGAAAGATGATCTAAATCAGGGTTGTCATCCTGATTGGTTAGTTGACAGGCAGATTATAAAGAGGTGGGTGTGGGAGCAGGGGCAGAACTAGATGCTAAGTGACTCTCAAACAAGTCAAAGCCATAGGGGTTGGTGGTAAGGTACAGGTCAGCTTCCTTGTTACCCGCCTCAAAGGCTTGGGTGTAAACGGGTGCCTCTACGCTCTGAGCCTTGCCTCCATTAAAGCTGGCTTAGCTGCTGGCGCCTTTGAAGATGTTGTTTTAAAAACCATTGTAAAAAACTTAGGATAAAATCACTAAAAGTAAAAAATTTAAAATTTAATGAATTGTTTTTATTGTAATCTCAAGTCCATATTTGGAAGGTTCTCAAAACCTTTTTATACAAATCTGGAGCCATGAAAATGGATAAAATGCCTCTGGTCCTAAATTGGATAGCTGTTGATTGGCTGTTAAACTGTTATTTTTCTATTTTAGGCTGCTCATACTACACATCTTGTGTGAGTTCATTTTGTTTTGTGCTTGTGGAATCTTGCTTCTAGATTGCTCCAATTTTGTTTCATTTTGGTCCTTTCTTTTGGTGCCTCATATGAATCCTGCTTGGATTATAATGTACTCTGGAATAGCATCCATTCATTTTGGTTGTTGTGTCAGTTCATTTATTTTGTGGTTTGAACTACACCGCTTGATGTTTGATATAATTTTGTATGATGGGCTAGTGAAATTTTGTTTTTGGTTTGACAGTTCATTTATTAACCAAAGATATTTAAATTAATTGAATCCTGAATCTTGCGCAACTTGGATTTTGTTTAAATCTGAAATCAATTTGTTTAAATCTGAAGAATTTTTGCTTGTTGCCATAGCTTTTAAAACTACTGTATAATTTTATCTTGATTAAGCACTAAGATGTTATGCTGAACCTAACATCTTTGATGCTTCATCATAAATTCACTTATTTTCTATGTTTTAACCTTTATATCTATACTTTGAGTTTCTATTTTGCTTCTATTTAATTTGTTATGTTTTTTTCTTGATAAATAAAACTTTATTTGCACACTTTTCATTTAACTTTTAATTTGCTTTACCTCTTTGTGTTTGCAATATCTTCTCAATCATTTTATTTACAATGCTAAACTTTTCTTTAGACAAAATCAAGCAAGAACAGCCAGCAGCCTAAGCGCCAAGCCTCCAAGGGCTCCAAAGAAACTGCCTCCACTCCCAAGTGTGCCAAGAAGCCTGCAAAGACAAAGTCTCCAATCTCATCTCCTCCCACTCCTACCCCCTCCACCCTCATATTCCACATCCCCTTCACCTTCCCCCAAAAATTCCTCCCCCAATAAATCTGATGATGATCTTACCAACCACTCTTTTTACCACTCAGAGGCCAACTCTGAGCCCACCAAGGAGCGGCATACCAAAAAGTCAAAGGCTGCCCAGGATCCCACCTCTTCTTCTGGTAAGAAAAAGGAGGTATACAAAAAGGCCTCAAAGAACCCTTCCTGTCCCCCTCCTGATGGCTCTTCCCCTCTCTCTCATCTGATCCCCAAGATGAGCCTGATGAGTACTCCAAGAAGTTCAAAGCTTCTGGTCATGTGGCTTGGGATCCACTGGCCATCCACAGCATTTGTAATGTGGACAGAGAGTTCAAAGTTCATAAGTGCTTCCCCCCAGTACTTACCAATTATATCTGTAAAGGGCAGCCCTGGTTACGTTGCTGACAACTACATCTTCAAGCGCAACAACCAAAAGCAGCAAAGTAAAAGAAAGCACTTTGTCTGTGAGGATAAGACTTTTAGTCCCTGCCTGAACACCAAGGGCTGGGAGCAGGTAACTGCTGAGAAGGGGGAGCACACATGTGAGCCCCTAATCACCTGATCACAAGGATGCTGAAGTGGTACCTTGTTCAAGACATCCTCACCTCCTCTCACCTCTGGGCTTCTGATCTGGACATAAAGGCCCTTCAGAATTTAAAGCCCAACAATCTCAAGTTGGTGCTAAATCAAGAGAAGTTGGTCAAGTTCATTAGCAACAAACAGATCACTGCCAATCCTCCCCCGCCCAAGGCCTCTGGCGTCCTATCAGAGCTCACGCTCACTCATGAGCTTAAGCAGCTCCCAAGTGGGGAGCGTTCTTCCTTCACAACAATAGTCCTGGCATCAAAGACCATATAATCTGCTACACAACTCAGCAGATCCTGATGGAGTTGAAAAGGGCTTCAACCTTGCTAGTTGATGGTACCTTTGCCACTTGCCCCCGGATGTTCAAGCAGCTCTAGATGATCCATGCCCAGATTGACATCCAGGTGATTCCACTCGTGTTCTTTCTTCTTCCTGGGGCCACCAAGGCCATTTACACCTGTGCTTTTACCATCCCCCGCCAAGCACTTTACCTCCTTCCTGAAACACCAATGCCAAGAAGACCCCCTACACCCGCGCCAACCCTCCTGCCACTGACAAAGACCAGACCACCCTGGACTCAAAGGAAAAGGTAAGGCTGAGAGCTCTTGGGCCTGCCATGTGCATTATGGACTTTGAGCCTGCTCAATTCAACACATTCAAGCAGCTGTTCAGCGGGGAGGTGCAGGGGTGCCACTTCCACTACTGCCAAGCAGTTGCTTGGAATGTGCAGGCCCATGATGAGCTAAGTAGGTTGAGCGGAGGGACACTTTGGACACCTGAAAATTTGTGCTGGTACAATTCAGTGCCTTGGCTTTTTTAAAGCCAGAGCACACTGCGCAGGGGTTTGAGGTTCTCTCAAAGGATCCTTATGTAGTAAAGCACTTGGAGTTTAAGCCTTTCCTTGATTACTTTGAGCCCCAGTGGATTGGGAACATCATCACGCAGAGGCGAGGCAAGGCCTGCGCCAAGGCCAGCTGGAATGTGTACTAGGCGGCTGTGGAGTTCCTGTCAACCAGTCCCCAAAGTGTGTCCTAGATTGTAGCCAGGGACCGGCTAGAAGAGATTGTAATTCTCTAGTAAGGGAAAATGTATCTCAGAAATATGTATAGGGGTCAAAATGGGCTTTTATTCACTTTCAGAAGGAATATCCTCTTAGAAACTTTCTGATATATGCCCCAGGGGGTCAGGGAAACAATATGGGTTTGCCAATACTTGGAGTCCTCCAACAATCTCTTGGACTCCTTGTACTTGGTCTTGGGCTCCTGCACCTTAGTCTTGGACTTCTGCCCCTTAGACTTGAACTCCTGCTCCTTAAACTTGGACTCCGGCGCCGCGCTTAGGATCCAGCTTCTTATTCTTGGGCTCCTGCTCTGTTATCTTGGACTTCAGCTCTTTTTATAGCTCCAGCAGCCTTGTTATTCCACTTTCAGTCCAATCAAGCTCCTGCTGGTGATCAAAAGGCTTCCAAAAACCTCTTGGCAAAAACTCAAAAAGCCTCAGAAAGATCCTGTCAAAGACCCAGAAAGACCTCCAAAAAGACCCTGTAACTTTCCAGCCAGCTACCTTCTTATAATGTCCTTTTCCCAACGGTTCCGCCTTTAAAATGGCTTTCTTCAGAAGCTTAAACCATTGTCGCTCATTTTTTCTTATAATAAATTAATCTTACATACTTACTTTCTCAAAAGCTTAAAGTATTAATCCACTATTTCCTTGCTTATACTTTAAGCTTTTGACTTCCAACCAATCATTTTCATCAGGAAACCTGCCAGAACTCAACCAATAAATTCAGAGTGCAGAAATAGACCATTTCTGAATTTCCACCGGGATCCAACTATGAAAATAATTTTCACAGCTCAAACCGCTCAAAGCAACACCTCTTTGCGCACCAAAGCGTTAACCAGTCCATTATTCCGGCACCAGTCTTCCCTGCATTCAACCTAAACCCATTTAAATAGTAGAACACTATCTAAACTTTTCTTTCTGGACCTCTTCAACATTATCCCCATATATTTACAAATCTTGTAAAATCCAAGGAAAAAGTCCCACCAAAATAACTTTGTATCCAGCTCTCATAGCAACATACATTCATCTATCCTAGGAACATAATAAATAAATATCTTTCACACTTCTATTCACATTCCTTCTTAATTTTACTACTAAACCAAGGAAAAATATTACAAATTTTCCCCACTTTGGAAAATCAATTCAGCAAAATTTTGGCTCATTTTTCCGGACCACTAGTTCTTCACCATCATCTTCTGATCCTTCAGCCAGCTCCTGTATTATGATCAGCTAATCCTGCATCATGATCTTCAACCACATCTTCCAGATCTTCAGCCTTAGTCTCTAAACAGTTCATTCCAGTCTCCAACTGCTCAGACCAGTCATTTGTGACGTAAATCACTGGATAATATGAAGCTGTTTCTAAATGATGGGGAATTAACACCCAAATCCACATAGAATTGATGATTAACCACCAACACGGCTTCAAATATTTTTCTGTGAAATTTCCAATTGTAACTCCAGGATTCAGTAGAACAATCAGTCCTAACCAGAGTAAACCAAGATAAATGACCTGGGAAAGCATCAATGCATCTTCAGTGTAGAATTCTGGGCATTGAGAAGTGACACAATTTTCATTTTCAAGAATGGGGGAGGAGCTACAAAATTGGCTGGCATGAAATTAACATTTGGCGGCGCCAACAACAAAGTTCCATATACTGGGCCCCATCTTCCTTAAATGATTCTGTTCAGAATCAGATTGTACAGGATATACTGCAACAACCCAATCACAGGATGCATTTTTAAAATTTAAAATTAGAACTTGGGATAATTGATTTTTATTGAGTAAATTTAGGAGGACTCAACTCTTAGAGTTGAAACAGGGAAAATTATTCAATATATATCAGAAAAATTGACTAAGAAATACCACCTGAGTCTTGATCTCCTATTCCTTTGGCATCTTCAAGTAAGTATCTAGTCCAAGTTGCAAAGAACCCTTGCGTGACCAGTTTCTGACAACCATGCTGATTAGTGAGCTTATATCAGGTGACCCTCATATTACATCAATTTATCAACGTCAGTTTGCAAGGGGGAGCTGGTTTCAGCTGACAGACTGGAGCAGCCGTGACCCATTTCCGATTGACCGTTTGGTTTAAATCCATTAACCCGGTCAATTTTGATACAGGTTTCCTGGCCTTCCGAGCCTTCTTACTTGGACAGACAATACCCAGCATTATGAAACCTACTGTGACATGAGTTGCCTGCAAAAGCGATTCAAAATTTGGACCAAGGATTTGAAAATCCCACATTTTTATATTTAGGTTTTGAATTTAAAGTATAGTTCCTGCTTCTAGTACCTGATCCTGGTTTAAAATATCTATGTTGTACCTCTTCAAGTTAGCACCCATTCTATGATGGGCTTTTCCCACCTTATCCCAGATTATGACGGGCTAGTTGCCCAAGGATGGTCCCCTGAAAGGGCTCTTACAGAGTCATCACATGTTGATTATTAATATTTAAACAGCAGATTTGACCCGCCAGCAAGGTTCTAATTAAATGGGGTTGTGACCTGCAACCTGACTTCCCAGTGACTTGGAGCCAAACTAGGAAGTCAACCCAAATTTCCAAATCCAACAACATGAACAAATGATGATCCTTTACAGTAGATACCTTGTTTTGGCACTTGACTCATTATCAGGATCAAGCCACCCCCTTCACCATCCAACTGAGTGATTAACAAAATCATGTTCATATTATCCATGATTCACAATAACTATATAATACTATCTCTCAATAAAGAATATTATCTAGTCTCCAAATATTCCCCCCTTGTAACTCTGCTAAAACAGCACAGTTAGACAAATGGTTGTCCCATTTTCATAAGTGGTGGTATACAATCTCCAAACATTCCAGATTATGTCTTCTGACCCTGATACCATGCCAGGAATATTCTCTTCCTGTCCTTCTAGTGAGTGATCTGCACTAAAGAAGACTATACAATATTTGGTTCCCCATAAGCAAATGTTAAGTTTATCATCATTTAAAGCTGGTTTTTGTTTACTTAAGCACCTTTTCCTTTTTCTAAAGGAAAATCGCTACTTTTCTTGCTCCCAGAAAATTAAAGAACTGAATCATTGCCTTACCCCGAAGGCTAACCACTAGCTAGCTCAACCCTCAAATCTTTTGCAATAAAGATTTCCCACTGTGTTTTGAATGTCGTCCCCAAGATCCAAACACAACGAATATAATGACTCATAAGAGAGAAATATTTTTACCTTTAATCATCAACCCACTTAAAGGACTTCTTATGTCTTATTACATGATAATATTGATAAAAGGATCCTAAGGTACACCAAGGTGCCTTCAAAGCCTTATATCGGCTAAGGATCTGACCTAACATAAATAATAACAAACCACTTTTACCTTTATCAACCCCTTTGGAATCTTAGTCAAATTGATCCCCATTTACACTTTGCTATTATCTATATCAAATACCTCTTTAGCCACCCTGACATGGCCTATTATTAAAATAAGCCCTAAAGTTTTGGCTAATTTTATGGAAATGTAGGCCCCATTTTTTATAATAAATGATATAATTTCTCTACCAACGGTTGGTTGAGAAAGGTTACAGAATTAGTAATGACTTTGTTTAATTATTTGTCATCTTTAAGTTTGTCTATCTCTGCCAGTTTTTGGATGCTTGATCCCATCCCGTCCTCGCTTCAACACGTTGCCCTGTTTCTCGACTTATGGCAAGCAATCATGATTTAAATTAGCATGTCTGCGATTCAAAAAGGGTAGTATTTGCCAAAAAGTTTTCTCTTTTTAAGTATTTTAGCGCTGGATTTACTTGCTGCGGGATCCATGAAGCTTTTTGATTGGGTCCAACGCCTCACCATATCCCGGTCTAAAAATGAATTTAATTTGGATTGATTATATCAGGATTGCAGATGGAGATCATTTATATGGATGATAGATGTTTCGGCCCAGTCAGCAACCTTTAATGGATTTAAACTGGCGAATTTAAACATCTTCATCGGAAGTGCTTAGTTGCAGGCAGTCCGGATATGTTGTATATCCATCCCTTCATGTGTCACCTATAAAACGGTTCATCCAAGCGCCGTACATGGCTAAATTATAGACGGGGTGAATAAATTAACCGTTTAAGACATTCAGACACCAGCTACGCACATGTCAATAACTGCCCAGGTTGTAACTAATGGGTGACTCAACCCCATAATGTTAAAGAGGGGCTTATACTGGATGACATTTACCTCAATAATTTGGTTTATTTTAATAAGGCAAGTAATTATGATACCATCAAGGTCCTGGATTAACCCCTCCAATTCTTGTACAGGATTTAGTCTAGCTATTTAAAAGATGACTAAAAAGGTTAAGTTTAAAATGTCAGTTTATTCATAATGTCATCATAAATTTGAAGTGGTACATGCTGTATTAGTTACTGGAATCTTAAAAGGGATCCACCATGTAGCCAAAGTTTCTCCTGGTTCTTGTAAGATTCTCCAGCTTGCATCCCCAACTTTAAACTGCAGCAACTAAACGGCAAAAAGGTAAATAGGCGGTTTATGTTTCTATTTATTGCAACTACTGTGGAACGAGTTGAAGGGGTAGCCAATTGTTTATAATGAGACTGTCACAACAATGGAATTTATGTATTTGTAAATAACTTGGTATTAAGCTCTCACATAGTTGGGTTGATTAGGTCAGTTATTTAACTTTTGTCGCAACATCTTCAACTACTCCCTCCTGGGGAATTAACACCCCAAGTAAATCACCAAGCGGCTCACCGAGTGGTTCACCACCCAGCCAATAAGCCAGTGGCACCTTTATCAGTTAACCATCTATGATGGGAATCTCTCAATCCAGGTCCTAAATGGAACACAACTTGATTAAGCCTTGTGACTCAAGAGGAACATTACTCAGATAAGCCCTGTGACCGCCATGACGTATATGGACAACATGTGGCTTATCATGATACTATATATTAACCTATATTCATATTCAATAAAGTATCAGTCTCTTCTTAATCTTCCCCTTTATTTTGTTTATTATACTTCCCAGAAGTATAAACTTGACAGTGGTAGCACAGGTAGGTTATCCACACCTACCTAACTCAAAGGAAAAATTCCTCCCAAGAAAAGAACACAAGCAATGTCACTCCCTAACGGCTGGAGAGATTACAAAGTAGGACAAGACATCCCCCCTGGACTTGTCATCTACAATAATCTCCTTGTGCCTATCAACCAGTACAACACCCTCAAGACCCGCAGTCTGTTCTCTACCATGCCAACCACAGCAACATCTGTGCAACCTGAGATACCCAACATTGTGTTTCAACGCTTATGAACGGCTGAGATTGGCGCCTTTGCAGGACTACGCTGTGAGAACGCCTCTCTTTGGATCAACAGCACTGAGAGTAAGTTTGCACAAGTAGAGTACCCCCAAAGACTCTGGGTTAGTGAAGTTGCCCTCCGTGCAACAGGAACTGCCTCATGTTTTGTTACCAAATGGCTAGCACAACACCCTGATCAGAAGGAAAACTGGGAAGTGTTCAAAGCTGCATTTCTCAAAAGATTCTCCATGAAGGATTCAGACGTAGTAATCATGACCAAACTCCAAACCTTTAAAATGACAGGAACCATAAAGGAATACATTGCCGCGTATGAAGGACTGTGTGACCGTGCGCCCAACACCATCAATTTTGATGAACCTGGACCACGCCTGGACTTTTACAATGGCCTTCCTACACATATCAGACGTCAGTTCAACATGACCCGCTGCAAGAACCTTGAGGATGTATTCCTAGAAGGAAAAAACGCAGCTCAGAAGTCTGAAAATCTGCACACCTCTAACAAGCGCAAGGACAACCCTGCAGCTAAGAGAGAGCCTCACCCCAATAAGCAAAACAACCAAGCCAACAGTACCCAACCTCAACACGGGAATCACACTGCACAAGCCAACCAGGCCAGCACTGAAGATATCAATGAGGAGGGAAAAGCTCAGGGGAGTGCTTAGGCAAGCCGCCCTCCCCCTCTACACAAGACTCATACAGAGAACAGAATGTGGACTCCATCACCATGATCCAAGTTCCCTTCAGCAATCCTCTCCTGTTTGCCGCCCAATCTGGAAATAAACTCCTTACCTATCCTTTCCGTTTTTGCAGATACCAGGGCACAGCGCTATTTGACACTGGAGCCAATCAATTGCTTGTTAACAAGAGTTTTTCAGACCTCATGAAGTTACCTACCATTTGAAGTAACATCAAGAGAGTCATCATGGCGGACAACCATAGCACACCAGTTACCCGTGAGACCAAACCTTTCCGGGCACAAATTAGAGACGTCCAGACAACAATTAGTGGCCCCATCATCCCAATCCCAAAATATGATATCATACTTGGATTAGATTGGATGCAAAAGACAAAGCCTCACATCAACTGGGACAGTGCCACCCTTACAATCCAGTGAGGAGAAGTTCATCATCATGTGTATCTGACACACTTTGACACTCTCATGAGGGACCACATATTCATAAAGATCATGGAGACAGGGAAAGAAACTGACATCAGCAAAATCAATTGAAGCACATGTACGTATGAATTCATCCACTTCAAAAACACAGAAATTCAACACAAACAGAACCCAATTAGAGACCAGCTAGTCAATGAGTTTCCCTCTGTATTCCAAGAATCACTATCCGGACTGCCCCTGATTGGAGTATCCAACATGAGATCAACCTAAAAGGTAGTGTGCCTAAAGCACAACCTATCTAACGCCTCACACCGCAAGAAGACAACGCTCTGAAAGCCTACCTTGACAAAGCACTCAAGAAAGGCCTCATCAGACCTTCAAAATCACCCTTTGGTGCCGCTGTCTTTGTTTGTGGCAAAGAAAGATGGAGGCCACTGCCTAGTCACAGACTACAGGGCCCTCAACAAGGTCACAATAAAGAACAGTTATCCCCTGTCCCTAATTGATGACCTTTTTGATGCCCTGGGGGGGGTCCAAAATCTTCACAAAAATTGATTTGACAGCATGATATCACCAAATTTGCGTAAAACCTGAAGACATACCAAAGACTGCATTTCAGACTAAATACAAATCCTTTGAATGTGGTGTTCTCAATTTTGGCATGACAAACACTCCCAGTAACTTTGTAACCTTCATGAACAAATTATTCAAGGAACACATTGGGAAAAGAGTAATCATCTACCTAAACAACATCATCATCTATAGTCCCAACCTACAACAGCACTGGGAAGACGTCCGTGCAGTCCTCCATATCCTACAGAAAAACCAACTAATTGCCAAACCATCCAAATGCGAGTTCTTCTTGACTGAACTCCCCTTCCTTGGCCACATCATTAGCAAGGACATTATCAAGCCCAATCCAGACAAAATAAGCGCTATAACAGAGATACCAGCCCCAAGAAACAAGAGCAAGCTCCGCACTTTCCTTGGGATGGTAGCCTATGTACACAGGTTCATCCCTGACTGGGGCGCCCTAACAGCCCCCTATCAGCCATCACTGGGAAAACAACCAAGTTTGTCTGGACACCCTTACAAGATCAATATTTCCGCCAACTGAAGGAATGCATGGTTACCACCCCATCCTACAATACCCAAACTGTGAGGGTATCTATGAGCTAGAAACTAACGCCTCCGACTATACCATAGGAGGAGTCCTTCATATCCAAACGGCCCAAAAGGACTTCATCCCCGTAGCATACAAATTGAGGAAACTATCAAACGGCAAACAAAGATACCCTATACACAATAAGGAATTGGTTGCCATCATACACTGCCTCATGAAATGGTGATGCTATCTGGAAGGAGCCCAGACGTTCAAAGTACTCACCAACCACAGGTCATTAGTATTCTTTAAAACACAACAACACCTGTCAAGAAGACATGCCAAATGGATGAGTCTCATACAGAGATACCCCATGCAAATTGAATACAAACCAGGCAGAGAGATGCTTACTGCAGACACCCTATCAAGTCTATACAATTAACACATCCTTCACACTGATGGTAACCCCAACTGGCCCATGCTAATCATGGGGAATCTCCAGGAAGGGTTCCCACCTGGCACACCAATGGACATCCAAGAGAAAGTCCTCAAGAACAAACACCTGTTCAAAAACGTATATGGTACCCTCCATCAAATCCTTCCAAATGGTGACACAGTATCCTACATTCCGTCAACACAAAAGATTGACATGATCCTCCAATATCACAGAGACTTGGGACACACCCGTAGCAGAAACCTGCATGAATATCTCAAGACTCGCTAATGGTGGCCCAACATGCTAGATGATATCAGAGAAGTACTAGAACAATGCAAGGTCTGTGAAAAGTACGCCCAAACCAAAGCATCACCCAAGTCAGTAGTACCTGTATCCATCACACAACCCTTCAAGGTATGGTTGTTGGATATTGTGGGACCCATGCCTGGTGAAAACAAGGGCAAGAAGTACATTATCACAGCCATCAACTATGCAACCAGATGGCCTGTAGCACAAGCTACAAAAGAGCACAAAGGCAATGACGTGAGACAAATCATTGGCAAAGAAATCATAGCTAAGTTTGGAAAACCCGACCTCTTAATCACAGATGGGGGCACTGAACTCAAAGCTATTGACACCAACATATACCTTGCCAAAAATGGAATAAAACACGTCACAGCCAGCCCATATCACCCCCAGGCAAATGGACGTGTAGAACAACTAAACAGCTCTCTAGTGGAAGCACTCAGTAAGCTATTTGCCAACAATCCAAAAGCCTGGGTTGACATGTTACCAACCGCCCTTATGGTATGCAGAACATGAGTCAACCACAATACAGGCAAAAGCCCCTATGAACTTGTCTATGGTCAGAAACCTTCACTTGTCAGTACAACCACAGGACTACAACTGCCACTTCCAAAGAAGATACCAGACAGTAATGACCCAAAGGTGCTACAAGCCAGAAAAGACCAAGAAGTGATGGAACAACAAAGGGTTCAGCGGGAAGCAATCCCATTGCAACAAGAAAGATTCCAAGTTGGAGACAAGATCTGGGTTGTCAATCACAACCAGCATAAATTAGACCCAGGATTGCGCAGATCAGGCATTGTCATGGAGGTGAAACCCAATAACACATACCTCATCAAAGGGATTAGAGCTCAAACCAAACTGAAATGGATGCACCATGACCAACTCCGCCTATGTAAAGAAAGAGCAGCCCAGAAAAACTCAAGACTCCCTGTTCCTAACGCCAAACTGGATCAATACTAGTCCCGTATTCCAGATACCCTCAAGAAGGTTCCCAAGGCTCTGCCTTCCAGCACCCCAGGGGGAGATGTCGCAACATCTTCAATTACTCCCTCTTGGGGAATTAACGCCCCAAGTAAATCACCAAGCGGCTCACCAAGTGGTTCACCGCCCAGCCAATAAGCTGGTGGCACCTTTATCAGTTAACCATCTATGACGGGGATCCCTCAATCCAGGTCCTAAATGGAACACAACTTGATTAAGCCTCGTGACTCAAGAAGAATATTACTCAGATAAGCCCTGTGTCCGCCATGACGTATATGAACAACATGTGGCTTATCATGATACTATATATTAACCTATATTCATATTCAATAAAGTATCATTCTCTTCTTAATCTTTCCCTTTATTTTATTTATTAACTTCCCAGAAGTATAAACTTGACACTTTTAAAAGCGCAAATGTCATCATCTCATTGCATTTTCAGGGTGTAAAAATAAAATATCTCTGCAGGTGTAAATTAAATTAGGTTGAAAATCATTTACCCTAGCCCAGACAAAATGGAAACAACACTTTATTTAAGTTGCAACATTTAAAAAGGCAATTTATGTTTTTTCACTATTTGAAATTGGTATATATTAACCCGCCCCCGCTTCAGGTGTAATAAGTGGCAATGAAACCTCAACATGTACCTTACTCTACTAAAACAATTTGACTAGGATAAATTTGGGGGTTGGATACAATTATAACTGTCAGAGAGTTGATACACTCTAAGTCCTTGGGTAAAGCTCTTGACTCTGCCAATAAATCAAACTCATCTTCTACAAATGAGCCAGATGGACTGAGTCTCTCTTGATATAAAAATAATAATAAAGTAGTTTCTTCTGAAACTAGTTCAGCAAGATCAGCTCCACTATCAAGCAATACAAAGGCGCCTGATTGCTTAAAGGGGTCAAACCCTCCAACCCAGGTGGCGGAGAATAGTGTGGATATACCAAGATATTCTTTGAGATTACACAAGCCACCTAAGGTTATAAATACCTAGCATTTTTATTATCAATAAACTTATAACTATCTGGCTCTAAGTAAATTCTTTTATGTGTGATTCTTTTAAATTGTAAGTGAATTAACCTTAATTTAAAAGCTATTTAATGACACTGAATCCCAGTCTAATAGATTCCATGTTTAGGTTGCAGCCATTGATTTAACACTAGCAAACAATAACACTTGCCTTCCCCAGATTTGCCAACATTTAAGTTCTTTAAAAGAGCTGACTCAATATTTGTTGAAGTCAACTCCTTCTTGCTACATCCTACAAGGATCTGACAGCTGGTGCTCTCTGCCAGGAATTCTCCCAAAGAACCCAAATGGATCTCAACCTTAATTCTCCTTTCAAGGGAAATGGAGGAATCAGCAACTGTATGCTTTCAAATAATGATACAGAGCCTGAGATTACTTCCCTTGCTCTTGTACCCATTAATGACAGGACCATTAAAGATATTGCCCCAGTTATTTTTGACAATTATACTATTATCACCCAAAACATAGCTGCTATTGTAGCTCAATTCTTACAAGGAGAAATCACCCCTGACACTAGATCACAAAGATCTCTAGCTGGCAGCCTCCAGAATCAACTCATACAGCATAGAACGTTCCTCATGTCAAGAATCCTCAAAATTATGTTTCTTATTTATTTTATCCAAGAATATTTTTTCTGGCTTAAAGAGTTGATACTGGTAATAAAATCAAGTGCTGATTTTTATTTTGAGTTTTTAATTGAAGTTAAAAAATACAGCAAAAGTAAATTTTTGGAGCTTTTGGTATGAATGATGCTCCATGCTGTATGAGTTAATTCTGGAGGTTGCCCACTAGCTTCAGCATTGTGTTAACCAAGCAAAATTTATATGCCATTGCTCAATTACCCGTCTCTACAGTAGGTCCTGCTTCTACTGATTGATACCTAAGACAATTTGTTCATCCCATCATTCACCATTTGGTACAGCTGATGGCCACCTATCATTATGAAATTCATTGTCATCTAGGACTCTTCACTCAACTAAATTCTTTTATCCAACAGCTACAACAAGAATATTTGGCGGTTGGAAATGAGAATTGAAATTCATTATTGACTTGCATAACAATGTGGATACCATTCATTCTAAACCAAAACTTGTGGATTCTGGTTTAGAAATTTTCACACGCCTCCATGTGGCATGAGAGATAACTCAAATGGCCCAGCAGATAGAACAAAAAATGATTCAATATGTCTCTCCTGAGTCTGATTAGACCTCCCAAATCCAGAATAATGTAATAAAAGCAGTCAACAAAAACATTGAGAACCCCAATGGACTTCTTTCTATGAGCTCTTACAGTCTAATGTGGAGCAAGTCCAAATAGAATTCTGATTGGTAAAATCATCCAATCTTAGTGGGTTGTCTGGTTCACCTGGACCCTCTGGAACAAATTATCTGCCTGGTCCTCCTGGCCTTTTTGGTTTAACTGATACTCCTGGTTCTGATGGCCCTACCAGTTCTTCTGGTCCTCCTAGAGCCCCTGGAACATATTTTACTGCACCCTTCTCTTTGGGGAATTGAGTTTCTAATTAAGAGCTTACTCTGTTAATGGTCTATCCCTCTCTACATCTAACCATCAATGATAGCCTTTGAGATCCTGGTTTTTCATTACCTGCTTTGATGAATTGACTATGTGAGCTTTATGCTCTCCTTTTGGTTTTACTCCAGAAGTTCAAACTCTTCAAGAAAAAGTCTGATCTCAAGACAATGGAGGGACTCAGATACAGAACATCCTTACCCAATTTTGGTTTGATTTAAAAAATCCCCCAGACGCTCCTACTACGGCCTCAAATTTTAATGCTGTTCTTATCTCTGCATCACAAGATGATTTAGCTCTAACAAGAAGAGAATTTGATTGTTTAATAGAAAATTGGTCCTTTTCTTAACCTCTTAGCAGATCCTATGAAGATCCCCATGATGAACCTCATATCAACATGATGGATCCTAGCACTTCCTTCAAACCTACTTTTAAGGAGAAATATAATCCAGGAGATGGAAATCTAACTTCATTTTTGTATTTCTACAAAAGTGCTATGAAAGTGACCTCAGATCAACAGTTGGTAAATCATCTTCCTTCTTGCCTTAGTTACTTAGCTCAAGAAATCATGGTCCCTCATTTAAGGTCCTGATTCACCTGGGCCGCTGTCAAAGATGCCTTAATAAGGGAATTCAGGAGCGCACAAACATTGGGTAAACCAGAAACAAGACTATATGGCTATTCAGATCAGAAGAGGAGAATCTGCTACCAAGCTTGATGATTGCTTTTATAGAGACGCTCAGGTATTAGTAACTTGTAGAATGGTCACTATTGATGCTGCTATTACTACCACCATATCTGCTGCTGCTGCTTTTCCACATGTACAACTCTATCTTAATTGTGCTAGACAACAGTTTGCTGCCATCCTGGATATCAAAGAAGATATCTTAGATATTTCTCCCAACCTTCTATCCACTCATAGAAGAAGTACCAAAACAACTTAACCTTATCAAATAGCTACAGTGGATCCTAAGCCCAACATCAAATGCACCTATTGTAATAATTAAAGACATATAATTAAGGTATGCTTCAAACGTCAAGCTGAAGAGGCGGAAAAAGGCATGTCACCCTAGGAAACAGGGCTCCCTTGGTTTACAATTCTTCATTACCCCCACTTTCTGTTAATACTCTCATTGGTCCTAGTTGCTTTGCGTTGGCTGCACCTGAAGACATTAAAATCCCTACATGTTTAAAAGGATCTCTTGTACCTAGAGACTCATGATGGTATTTTGGACAAATTCCCAGCAAGCCTATTATCTCTGAGTCTTCTACTGAAAGTCAAGCCTTGATAGCTCATGTCTTTCAAGGGGTCAAAACCCCCCTACAATGGCCAGAAGATTCTTCTGTCCTCCCAGCGGTACCTAAAATTGACAATTCTAACTCAGTCATAATCATTCAACCCTCTTTTGGATTCAAAGTAGTTCAAGTTGAAATTGTTGTACATAAAGTCAAAGTTATTACTATTGATAAGGAGTGCCTTTTTGGGGAAGCTTTGAATATAAAAGTAGGAGGAGAAGAAGTATATTTTATTGAATGATACTTTAGACTTATATAGATTTAGCTGTGGCGGGGATATTAGTTGGACCAAACCCAGGGGCTGGTCATGTGCTGGGTGGGTTTGAGCCATTGGATACCTGGACAGTCATGTGATATTGTTTTGTTGCCATTTTTGGTATGTCAAATGGTATATTGGAAAGGCACCAAATTGGGCAATGACTGGATGTTAGGTGTGATGGCAATAGCCAGAATACTTGTACATCCAGACCCTTGACACACCCCTACCTTAAGGGGTTACTTGGGTACATCAGGAGGGGGCTTTGTCTTGATGGCTGCCGCCTGATGTTCCTGGAGTTGTTTAATAGTGGGCACCAACTGGGTTGAGTGTTCTCCTTTGCTAGGGCGGAGGCAAGATCTGTGGTACTTTTTGGTGATGGGCTCTTTGGCACCCTGGAACTTAACCAGGTAAGTGTTCCTGTCTGGTTGGTATCTAATGATTCTTCCTGGTCCCCTGTGTACTGAGTCTAGTTTCTTTCTGTTCCCAGCTAGGACCCAGACAGAGGAGTTGATGGGGAGTGGGTCCTCTGTTGAGGTTACCTTTTGAGTTTTGAGTCTCTTTATTTCAGCCAGTTTGGCTTTGAGGTGTATGTGTTGTAGAGCTGGTTTCTGTTCTACTGTGGGAGGTTTCCCCGGGATCTTTACATATGGCTGTTTATTGTGGGTGACCATTTCTGGCTTGTACCTGTATGTTAGTTCAAACAGTGAGTAGCCTGTCCCTTGATTGGTACAAACCTGGGGTACTAGTAATGCATGTTTCACGTATAGTGGCCATGTGTCTTTGGCTTTGCCATCCATTATTTTCTCCAGGGTTCTGATAAGGCTGCTGTTAAGGCTTTCAACTCTGCTGTTGACCTGTGGCCTATAGGGCGAGGTTGTGGAGTGTTTGATGTTTTTTGTTTTTAAGTTGTTGGTTACTACATGACCTGATAACTCTGTTGCTCCATCAGTTATGATGTAGTCTGGAGTACTATAGTCAGATATGATTGCTTTGTTAATGAATCAATTTATTGGTTCTGCCTTGTGATCTTTTGTTGCCCAGCAGATAGGCCAGCATATAGCAAAGTTGATGGCTACAATTAGGAAACATTGATTTTTTTGGTTTCTGGGAAGGGTCCCTCTACTTCCAGTCCCCAAACCTTAAATGATTCAGGGTCAGATACTGGGTTAACTGTTGGCTGTGGCGCCTTGGTGCTGGCGTATTTTTCACATACTGTACACTTTTTTAGAACATTGATTATGTCTTGCTTCAGGTTGGGCCACCATACTATCTCTTTCAGTGTGAGATATAGGTTGTTAGCCTTTGTGTGTCCTAGCAGACAATGGTGTCTTATTATAGTGTCAACTCTTTGTGCAAGTGGGATGTATGAAATGTGTTTATCTTTGATGATTCAGTATACTGTGCCATTTGATACGTGAAAATGTATTTTATTCCTTACTAGTGTATTGTGGGTTAGTTGATGTGTGGAGGGATCATTTCCTTTTGTCATGTACTCAGTATTGTATAGGTTGGGCCAGTCAGGGTCCAGGTGGTCAGGGTGATCCTCTCTTGGCTGGCATAGCCTAGAGAGAGCATTAGCCGTGACCAGCTCTGCCCCCTTTTTGTATTGGATGTCCAGGTTAAGCTGTTCCAGCAAGGACATCCATTTGGCTTGGCGCCGCACGAGTGTGTTCTGAGTTTTGAAATAGATTAAGGATTTGTGGTCAGTTAGCACACAGACGTTTAAGTGACCTTTAAGGTAACATCTCCATTTCTTGCATGTGTGATATATTGGTAGCAATTCTTTATCGTGTATTGGGTACCTTTGCTCAGTGTTTGTTAGTTTTCTGCTTTTGTAACATACTGGCAGGAAGTCTTGCTGCCCTGGCTGGCAGATGCGTAGGACTCTGCCAATGGCGGTGTCACTAGAGTCTGACTCAAGCTTGTAGCACCCGTTGTTATTAGGGTATTGAAAGATTGGTGCTTCAATCAAAGCTTGTTTAAATGGTTGTAAATTCTTGTCACATTCTGGAGTCCAGATGGATTTTTTTTGGTGTTACCTTTGGTTAGGTCATTGATTGATGTGGTGAGCTTTCTGCAGTCTTCAATTATTTCCTTAGGTAAGCTACCATACTGAGAAAGCATCTAACTTGTTTCACAGAGGTGGGGCGTTGCATGTTATTTATGGCTTTTATTTTATCTGGGTCTGCTTTTATGCCACCATCAGAGATATGTGGCCCAAGAACAAGAGTTTCTTTTCCATAAAATGGCACTTACTAGGCTTAGCATATAGTTTGTGCTTTACAGGTTGATTGAGTGTCTTGCAGACATGCGTGAGGTGTTCCTCTTTTGTTTTTGAAAATATGATGATGTTGTCAAGGTAACATAATGTGTTTGAGAGGCCGTTTAGTGCTTGGTTCATCATGGTGACAAACGTTGCGGGAGCGTTGGTCATCCCAAAGTTCATTACTTTACATTCAAACAACCCAAATTGCGTGTGGAACACGGTCTTTGGTATGTCTTTCTGTTTAACTTCAACTTGGTTGTAACCAGATGTGAGGTCAATTTTTGAGAATATTTTTGCTCCGGAGAGCCTTGCAAATAGGTTTTCAATGAGGGGAAGTGGGTATTTATTCTTTAATGTACTTGCATTCAGTGCTCTGTAGTCAGTAACAAAGCAAAGAGATCCTTCTTTCTTCTTTAAAAAGAAAACTGCTGCCCCCCACGGGGATTCAGACAGGCAAATGAATCCTTTGGCTAGGTAGTCCTCAATGTGGGCTTTAAGTGTTTGGGTCTCCATGGGGGAGAGTCTTTAGAGGGGTGCAGGTTTGAGCATGGCTTTGCATAAGTTAATGCCATGTTTGAACTCTTGTTTGGGGGGGGTAACTCTGTGAGCTCTTCCTTGAATACATAAGTGTATTCATTTAGGAGTGCCGCAAGTTCTGGACATTGGATCTTTTGTGTTTGTATATTATTAAATTTAGAGTACCTCATTATGTGGAGGGTACTGTCTTTGGTTAGATGTTCAGAGTCATCTTGATTTATTACTTGGACAAATACTGTATCTCTTAGAATTAGGTTGTTGGGCTCTTTGAGAATGTTGAAATTGACTCCATTGTGTTTTATTGTCATGGTTTTTGTTTTCCAACATACGCTGGGATTCACTTGGGTGAACCAGTCCATGCCTTCTACAATGTTGTAGTTTATTTTGTTCATGACAAGTCCTTTGATGGATGTTTGTATGCCTTGGAGGTCAATTCTGAAGGGAGTTGTTTTGCCTTTGAGTAGAACTTTTGATTTGTCTGCCATTCTGGTGTATTTGAAGTTGGATTTGACAACTGGTATTTTGTACTTGGTTACAAAAGGTTTGCTAACCATAGTGTATTGTGCACCAGAGTCAAATAAAATTTTATGTGTATGTGATTTTTAAGTGCATGGATAGACAAGAATTTGTGAGCAATTTTTTAATTTTTACATTTGTAAAAATGGAAGATTGCGGGACATGAGGGATGCAAGCAGCAAAGTTTGTGCCTTGGTACTTCTTCTTGTCAAGTTGGGGGGAGACAGGGGCACTTAAGCCTGTTCCCCCTCCTCTTTTCCCTGTTCCTCTGTTTCAAGACCTTTGAGGTCAGAGAATGTGGGATCAGATTCATAGCAGGTTGCTACTTCAGCATTGTTAACTTTGGCGGTGTCCTCTTTCTTGGGATAGGAGAGGTTTGTGCTTTGGCTACAATTGCTGTTGTTACAATTAGAGTTGCCGTTGTTATGGTTGGTATTTTGGCGTTTATTGCCATTGGCGTTTTCTCTGTCATTGCCGTTTGAGGAGCAATTGCCGTTGTGTGCAGCATATTCCATGTTTGCGCATTTTTCAGCGCGCTTGGCTTCAGCAATGAGTGCAGGCATGGAGGTATTTGCTTCTGGGCGGATGAGGGCAGCAACAGAGGGTTTTATTATGTTGATGAATGATGCTCTGGTGTGTACGTTGTCAGCTTGTGCTGGGTTTTGGATTTTGCAACATATTTCTTCAAATTTATTGGCGTAGGCTGCAATAGTGGTCTTTTGAGGAAGATTGCTGAGCTGTATTGCAATATCTTGAAGAGATTTGGTAACACAGAAATTGTGGGTGATGTTGGCTTTGAACTCAGCCCAGTTGTCAAGCTGGTTGTTGGTTTGTGAGCCAACCCAGGTGGAAAAACAGTTAGCTGCAGCCTTGTATAGGCGCTTGCTGGCTTCCTGGACCCATTTCTCATGAGGGATGCAGCTGGCGTGGAGTTTAGCGGCTGTGTGGTCTAGCCAGTTAATGACATTTCTTTGTTTTTACCAAAGAACTTGTCAATACTAATGTATTTAGTGTTGGCAACTTCACCTGTGATAGGTGGTTGTGCATTTGTTTGTGGTTGAAGAGAGCAACTGTATTGAATTATCTTGTTGCATGCTTTGGGCATGACCAGACCTTCAAATACATTGCATTCACTAGGAATATCTTTGTCAATGTTGTAGGCGCAGAAGTATGTTTTCCAGGTCTCCTGGGATGTGGCCTGATTGAGTACGTGAGCAAAGGTGAGTGGGTTCTTTTCAGTCATATTCTCTTTCATTGGCGTGGTCAAAAACCATAGTGCTATCAGTAATAAGGAGCGCCTTTTTGGGGAAGCTTCAAATATAAAAGTAGGAGGAGAAGAAGTATATTTTATGGGATGATACTTTAGACTTATATAGATTTAGCTGTGGCAGGGATATTAGTTGGACCAAACCCAGGGGCTGGTCATGTGCTGGATGGGTTCAAGTTGTTGGATACCTGGACAGTCATGTGATATTGGTTTGTTGCCATTTCTGGTATGTCAAATGTTATATTAGAAAGGCACCAGATTGGGCAATGACTGGATGTTAGGTGTGATAGCAATAGCCGGAATACTTGTACATCCAGATCCTTGACACTATACTTGATACTGGTTCCCCTGTCAATGCTGTTTCTGCGTGGATAAATGAGAAAACTCACAATGACTCCAGATCTTGATTATTTTACCTTTTATGGAACTTTTAGAGCTAGTAGCACTCAAGAAATAGGAGCTTACTCCTCTCTTTCTCCACAATTTGGGAACCTGTTCTAATGCACCGGCAATAGTACTATAGAATGAGAATTATAATTTCTTGGTAGGAACACAATTCCTCAAAGAGTTTGAAGGGATCATCAACACCCCAGAAAGATTCCTATCTTTGCTTGGATATTACATTCCCTTGTATGCTGCTCCAGCAATTTCTAAAGGACCTCAGAAACTTTGCTTCTGCCTATTAGACCAGTCTACTGATATTATAACTTTACACTATTATGTAGCACAAAGAAGGATCAAACTTCCCCCTTCTGCTGTTATGGCTAATGAAGGAATGCCTTTCTGCTCAGTAAAGAAGGTTATCATACCTCCTAAGTCACATGATATAGTTCCCATCAGAATTCAATTAGAGATCCAAAATACTCAAATTGTCCTCATCCAAAGTATTGAGTGCCCCTCTCCTCAAGAACTTTTAGTTTGCCCTGGAATATTGGACCCAGCATACAACAGGGAATTAACTGTATTGATAGGAAATTTGAAAGAAACCCCTATGATTATTGATACCAAACCCCCATTGCCTATTTTCATTTGATGAATATTGAGGAAATCTCTTTCATCCAAGCCTGTAAATTCTTACAAGATATGGGTTTATCAGATGAATCTAATATAGCCTCTCCCCTTCTATTAGAGCTAGGACAACCCCTGAAGAAAAGCAATCTGCTGAAGAACTGCTACAAAATTATGCTGACTTATTTTTCACAGGTCCTCATCATTTGAATTAGTGAAGGGTACTAAACATCAGCTCAACTTGGATGATAAAAAACCTATATGCTCTCAAACCTATCAAAAAATAAGAAGCTGAAATGCTACAACCTTCAAAAATTCCTTGGGCATCTTCTCTATTGCTACTATAGAATAAAGATGGCTCTAATTGAGTCATAATGGATTACAGAAGACTTAATTATATCCCCAAGAAGGATAGTTATCCCCTCTATAATTGATGAATCTTTAAGCCTACTTGGTGGAGCTCAATATTTCTCTGCTATGGACTTGGCTAGCAGCTATTTTAAAAATTGATCTCTCACCAGAAGATTGTGAAAAATAGGCACTTATCTCAAGCAAAAGATTATTAAAACCCACTCAAATTCCACAAGGGTTAGTAACGCCCCTGCAAATTTCCAGAGAGCTATGTACAACTTACTTGGTGACCTCAAAATGACATGTGTGTTGGTATATCTTGATGATATAATTGTATTTTCTTGAACCTTTAATCAGCACATTAATTATTTAAAGGCTGTTTTTCAACAACTACCAGGGGCTGTACTTAAACTGAAACCTTCTAAGTGATACTTCTTTAAAGAAGAGATATAATTTTTAGGACACCAAGTCTCTCAGGAATAAATTGCTCCATTGAATAAAAAGATTGAAGCCATTCAAAAGATGTCCACTCCTGCTAGTTTAAGGGGCATCCAGGTTTTTCTCAGCATGGTTAGATATTATTGCCAGTTTATACCATAATTTGCTGAGTTTGCAGAACTTTTAATAATATGTGTTACACAAGGAGGTGCCTTTCTAATTTAACAAAGAACAGAAATCTGCCTTCAAAGCCCTTTGACATGATTTAACCACTTCCCCTGTCTTAGTCCATCCGGACTTCTCTCAACCTTTTCTCCTTTTCACTGATGCCAGTGACATTGCCATAGGCACCATTCTATCTAAAAAAAGCTCAATAGGTAGACCATCCTGTAGCTTAATATAGAAATCTCTTTCCAAGGCCAAACAAAAACTACAGTATAACTGAAAGAGAATGTCTTGCAGTCTTACTAGCTGTAAATAAAAATTTCCCCTATCTATATGGTACTCACTTCATTGTGATTACTGATCATTTTTCTTTACAGTGATTAAAAATATGAAGGATCCTGATGGAAACCTTGCTTGTTGGGTCTTGAAGCTTCAAGGATACCACTTTACTATTCTGCATCAAGCTGGAGCATACACCAGAATGCTGATGGGCTATCCTATTTGCCTTTAAATTGCTTATCTGGTTGTTAGAGACAGGATTCTTGATCTGGTTGAGCAACTTGAATTGTGGACTGCTGAGCCTTTTCCTGTTAAAAATGACTGAAAAAATGTCTCTTGATACACAAATATAAAATGACCCCCTTCATAAGAAAAAATAAACTCAGTGGTTGCCCTATGTTTGACCATCAGCAAGAACAGATACTATTATGAAATGTCATATCCAGATGGGTCATAGAGAAGTAAAAAAAGACGTGGTAATGGTTGCAGAATCAATGCCATTGGGAAGGAATGTAACAAAAAACACAACAAACCTTAGATATTTGTCTAATGTGTAAATCTCATACTGGTCCCCAACCACAATACAAAAACAACAAACAATCTCCTTTTCCCCTTTCTGTGTAGTCAACATTGATTTAAAAGGACCATTCTCACTGCAATAGGAGGACACAAATTTATCTTAATTGCTGTAGATCATCTGACCAAATGGGTAGTGTTAGGAATATTCCTGACAACACCATTCCAAAAGACAACATTTCAGTCATAATTGGGGCTAAAACCCAAGATAATTATTTGCAGTAGTTCCCCCTGATTGGTGAAACTGCTGCAGAACAAAAAGTTGGAGAAAAAGAATAAAAATAATTTTAATTCTTCAATTTTTGGCTTTTATAGCCCAACTGCAGACCACATGGCCAATTACCAGGTACACGCCCAGCTTGGCAGCACGCCCCCACAGCAGGGCTGTCCACCCCTGCCAAATAGAGAAATTTCCAAAATGTGAAACCAAAAAAGGCAATTTCCCCAACACTTAATTTGGGGAGAATCACTGCCCAAATTAGGAATTTACCAAATCTGGATGGGACTGACAGGCTGTCCTGCAAACTAACTAATGCAGTAGCTGCAAAACTGAATTTGGATGAATGAAAGCATCCAAATATTCATCAAAGCAATGTCAGCCAGGAATGGGCAATATGTTGCCTGCAAACCCCCCCCAATGCCACTCCTAAAAGGGAATATCAGTTATCACTAAGTGTTTGGGGTTCCCTGTACAATGTTTTTCACAATTCATGCCTCACCAAGGCTGATAGTATGTAATAAAGCTCATTTAATTGATGATATTTTGTGCTATTATTGAGTAAATTACCCCTCAATAATATCACATAAATCAAACAGACTTTAAACAACAGAAATTTACAAGAAACTAAGCTTTTTCTGCCTTTCCCCAGGACTAAGGAGATGAACTGCCTTATCTTCTTGGCTGTACTCACAGCCTGCCTTGAGATTGGGGGCCACCAACAACAATTTTAACCACAAAGGCTATTCCCCAACCCATATGATAAGTATTATTATGAGGAGACCACACAGTTAAACTCCTCTAACCAGTACTCTTGGATTGCCCTGGTTTTGCCCCAATCAACTCAGTTCATAGAAGTCTATACCTTGGTTTACTATGTACTCACGTATTTTTCCAGTAATTTTGGTTGTTTTAACATTCACACAAAGGTGTTTCAATGGGTAATGAAGGTTTACCCAATTTTAACATTACTTACTGGGTTCCAAGTGGCAAATTTGGGATCTTGACTAGCTAAAATACTCCCCTCAGTTATTGGGTACTTACAGATAAAGGCCTCTTCCTCTTTCATTGCTTCAGATAAATCTGTTGATTTTTTCATACTGCAATATATGTTTTCTTGTCATGGGATTCCTAATGTGTTACTATCCAATAATGGCCTGAACTTTGTATCTCATGTGTTAGTAGAACAAACCAATCTGTTTGACACTTACCAAACCTTTTCAACTCCCTATAATTCTGCCACTAATGGAGCAGTAAAAAAGATAATAGCACCCTTGTTTCAATATTAAGAATGATATATTATTCTTATCCCTTACACTGGCCCCATTATCTGGAAAGTGCCTTATTAGCTTACCGGATCAGCTATCATTGTATTATAAAGATTCTGCCTTTTGAAGCTTTGTATGGGTGTGACCCTATTGTACCTATCAGTTTAGCTCATTTTATCTCTTCTTATGGCCATTAATCTCCTGAAGTTAGAATGAGATTATTAGCTAATGAATTGTTGTTACTAAAAGCAGCTACCACTGATGCCTTAGTAACCACAACCAGTAAGGAATCCACAACTGGAAATAAGAATTTAACTGAATTATCTGAATAGCCTCTTGAAGGAACTGTGTATTTCTACCCTCACTAACCCAGAAGAAGATGTCATAAATTATTTATCAATTGGCCTGGTCCTTATAATGTTATTCACTGTAAATATTAAGAATATTTCATAATCTTTGAAAAAAACTAGCATGGTAGTAAATCAAGTACATGAAAGGTTCCTTTGAGCTTATTCACCCCTGCACCAAGAGCTTGAAGGAGGCACTGTCAGAGAATCAATATACCCCAAGTCCTTGGGTAAAAATATTGACTCCAAAAATAAGTCAAACTTAGCCAGATAGACTGAGTCTCCTTCAATCTAGAGCTACAGATAAAATAGTTTCTTCATAAACTAGTTCAGTGGAATCAGCTCCACTACCCAGCAATACAAAGGCGCTTGATTCCTTAAAGGTGTAAAATCCTCCAATCCAATCTGCAGAGAATAGTGTGGATGTTAGGGACCCACTTGAGAGGAAAAAAGACTTCCAATCTTATGGGCAAGGGCCCCCAAATTCAGTCCTGCTATAACAGAATCTATTGGTACTGTCACCATTGCAAGATTAACAAACTTCTCTAGGAAGGCATGTCTTCCTATCAAGGAGCTAAATATTCCTAGGAGACAATACACTATCAAGTAAACCAGAAGATAAAAGGAGGTGTTGGGTCAAACTAGGGAGGCATTGACCTTAGGGGGAACATAAGAAGAGTGTTCATAGTTAAATTTTCATTCCCAGTGACCTGAGGGATATTTGAACCAGTCATTGGCCAAGGAATCTTTCTTATGGGGATTTTCAGATGAAGAGTTGTGTCAGTCAGTGGTTTGTGTGGGACTTTCCAAAGACAAGACCAAACAGGGAAGAAGAATTAGAACCCAGAGCAGGAAAATATTCCTATTCATGATGCTAAGTGAGAGTCAAGAAAAGGCTAGTTCTTATGAGCAGAAAAAATTGTAAAGAGAGAAAAGTATTTATTGCTAGAACAATTAAAAATAATGTATCCAGCTCACTTAAATACCTTAGTGTTCATCTGAAAACAATTAAGTGGAAACTTTAGGAAGGAGAGGATAAGAACCCAAGTTTCTCATAATCTATAACTGAGAAGAGAGAATGAAACCAAAGGTTTCTAAAGTTGTAACCAATGATTATTTTAATTTGGACCATACAGAGGAGATAAGATCACAATAGTGGGCTAAGTGGTGAGAAGAATAGTGAATTTGGGCTGTGTGTGGGAGACAAGGTGGTGCTGTACAGTATTTTTTTACTGTTTAAGCAGCTACTCAAAGCTATCAACCGCTGCAGAAGCAGCTAATCAAATTCTGAGCATATAGAAGCCTTAATTTTAATCCCTTTAACATTGATTAATTATGGAACATAAACCAAATGAATATGTTTGTTATAAATAGGTAATCTAAGTTTAAAAGTAGATTTGAACTCATCATTACCTGATGCCTCAGGGTTCCAGGTTTGATCCCTGTGCAGGGCCAGGATTTTAAGGTCATTATAGTGTGGGATTAAGTTCTCCCTTATTTGTTCTTCTGTTCTGTTGCCTATTTCACCTATATTATTGATATAGTCAGGACTTTGTTCCTGACAGTAGATATGCCAAGATATTCTTTGATATCTGCCGTGTTCTGAGGGGTGGCACAAACATACAACGGGGAATCCTAACCTTAGGATTGGATTTGTACTAAGTCTCAGTTAGTTGTCAAGGAAGGTAATTGGATTAACTTGTGGCCCTGAATGATAAATCTCTACTAGTTGTGGCTAGAGAGAAGCCAAATTAATTGGAAACACAAATACAGAAATATGAATAGAACTTAATTTTTATTTGGTATAAAGATTGGGAATATATAGTGGTTAGCAATACCAAAAAACAGTAACAGGACAGTAGGATCACTTGCCAGAAGCATGAGTGGGGAAAGTGAGTTTTGCAGAATCAGGAAACCAACTAATTGAATTTCCCAGTTTGGAAATATACTCATTTTGAGGCACAAAAGCAAGCAATTTGTCCTCAAAATAACCCATTGAAAGGAATATCAAAACAGTGTAAATAGCAGCATTCACAAAATTGACCCCTTCTAGATTGGCCTTAAGGGGGTAGTACTTGCAGAGAAACTTGACATGTACTCAGGCAAACAGATAACCACCAGAGAGGAGTTTCAAAGTTAACTTGGATCCTTGCTTGAAGGTCACTTCTAAAGTCCCAACCCACAATATATCTAGCTTGTGGGAGCGTCCTCCTAACCTATGCTAAAATTAGAGAACATGATCTCCAATGTTAAACTCAGGCAAGGGAGAACATCAGCATTGTCAGGAGAGAGCTCAAGCATCTTGGTCTTATACACAGAGGTATACATAGTGTCTTGTATATTGATTATGTGGTTGACTAAGTCTTTGATATGGGCATCAATGTCCAAGGGCTTGTCAGAGGAGATTAGGGGGCTCCCAGGAGCAACAGAGTAGTGTCCTTGCGCATATACAGCATAGCAAAGGGGGAATACCCAGTGACACAATGTTTGCAGAGGCAATAGGCAAAGAGAGCAGCAGGTAAGTATAGATCCTGGTTTGCAACATCATAGTAAATGAGTTTTCTCATGATGGAAACCAAGGTCAAATTAGCACACTTGACTGCCCCATTGGTAGACAGATTATAGGGGGCAGAGAAAAACTGGTGAGATCCCAAGGCTTCAACAACAGAGGTTACCAACTTGGCGTTAAAGTTAGTCCCATTGTCAGATAACAACACTTGAGGACAGTTATGACAAAAGAATATGTCTTGCAACAGAAAGGCGGCGGTTGTCTTGGCAGTGATGTCCTTAGTAGGGCAAGCTTCTACCCACTTGCTAAAATAATCAACAGCAATTAGGATAAAGCAGCAATCAGAGCAAGAGTAGGAGAGAGGCCCTATAGTGTCAATGCTGACAGTATAAAAGGTGTGTTGAGGGGGACTAGCTTGAACTTGTGTGAGGCAGCTTGTGGTTGCTGGAGCTGGCAATCATGGCAACTAGCAATGAAATCTGGAATCAGCAGAGGGAGGTTCTCCCAGAAATAGTTTTTCTGGAGCCAGTCATAGGTCTTGGAGATACTTCCATGTCCAGTCTTTTTATGAGCTTGGAGCATCAACAAAAGGCAAAGGCTAGGGTGTACATAGTGCAGGTATTGATCATGCACTTTTTTGAAGATCTAGTTGTCACAAATTAGAGTATTCTTTGATAGCTTAGAAAGAGCAGTTCAAATTTCTTCAGTCTTGTTCTCCCAGGAAGAAGGATATCCAATTAGTTCATACAATTTATTGGCTTCAGCAGGGTGTAGAGCAAGGTGTCATGCCCTGCCCAAAATGGCAGGCTTTGTAGGATTTTACCTATCTTTTGGTTTTTTAATCTTTCTTTTATTATATTAATAATTGAAATTGTAAATTAAATTGCTAATAATTAATTCTTCTAAGTCAGTTACCTTATTTTTTACGTTGATTTGAATTCAAAAGTGCTGCTGTCTTCACCTCTCATTTTGGATATTCTAGTAGCCTAATATTTTCTACTTTAAAGTTAGATAATTTTAATTATTGCTTACCTTTTAAAACTCCTGGTTACCTTGTTGCCGCTCCCCCCAGATTCATGTTGCAGATCTGCTTCAAACTGGTCTTCTGTTTCTCCTTTCTTTTCCAGGTCATCTCCAAACTTCTCCAGTTGCTCCTCTTCTTGGCTGCTTTCTCCCTGACTATCAATCCCCAACTGGCAAGGCCTTTTTCTATAAATAAAGAGCTTTTAAAGAGTAGGCTTCAAGCCAAAATTATAAGTGATTTCTACCCTTCAATCTTTACCAATTTCCAATTTCAGATCTTAAACTTTAGAAATTCATATTTTATTTTTTTCTAAAGTTCTCTTTTTTTCTTCTCTTAAAAATGGAAGTTGTAAAACATCAAGCCTTAGGCTTACTGCATCCATTGTTTTCCCTTAAGGAATATTTTATTAGTTATTTGTACTAGTTTGCTGACAGAGAGTATCCCAATATTGACATTCCTTTAGTTACTAATTGTTCACTATTAAACACCATATTTTTTATCTTTTTTGCCTAGGTTTTTAAACTCTATCACTCCTTTTGTAACTCAGTATAAGTTCCTGGCTGGATTCTGTAAGATTATACTACAGACAGTTCCTACTTTCTTATATGTTTTAATCTTAATCCCAATGCCTTACACGCTTTGGTTTATAACCTTGCACCACTATGGGCAAGATCTTACACAAGAATAGGCATTCTGGACAATTCATCAGCATTTTGGTGTTGGATCCTGGGACAATGTAGTACTGTGAAACTATAGCTTTTCAGGCAAAAAGACCATCTAGCTAGTTGTCCTTTGGGTTCTTTGAGCTGCTGAAACTACTTAAGCAAAGTGTGGTCAGTGATCACAGTGAAATGGGTGTCATAAACATAATGACAGAATTTTTTGACCATATGCAGTACGGCAAGACATTCTTTTTCCGTGACATTCTAGTTATTCTCATGTTTGTTGAGGACACAAAAAGTATATGCTACAGGGTGATTCACTCCCTCAACATCTAATTGAGCCAGGATGGCTCTAATAGCTAGGTCACTAGCATCTGTGTAAAGGATGATCTCTTTATTATAGTCAGGATACACTAAGATGGGAGCCTCTTTGAGTTTTTGATTTAGAGTCTCAAAGACCTGGTGTTGACTAGTGGTCCATTCAAAGGGGACATTGTGTAATAACTGGACTAGTTGTTTGCTATTTTTGGCTAAGTCAGGGTTGAACTTTCTATAGTAACACATCATGCTCAGAAATACATGTACCTCACAAAGATTGGTAGGTGCAATTATCTTGAAAATAGCCTCACCCTTCTTGGCCATTGGTTAGATTCCAGTCTGAGTTACTTTATGACCCAAGAATTCAAGACATTACCCTTGAAGAAAGCACATTTGAATGGCTTAAGTTTGAGGCCAGCTTCTCAAATATTAAGGAAGACTTCTTTTAGGTAATCCAGGTGACCCATAAAAGTTGCGCTAAAGACAGTAATGTCATCCAAGTACACCAAGTTGCAAGAGATTTTTAGGCCACAGAATATGAAATCCATGGCACGTTGAAAGGTAACAGGACCTTTACACAGCCCTTGAGGCATGTGTATAGGCTCAAACAACCCCTCAAAAGCAATTAGGGCTACATTCTGCCTATCTTTGGGGGAGAGATCAAGTTGCCAATATCCAGATGCCAGATTCATGGCTGAAAAGAACATTGAGCCCCCAAGGCGGCAAAGGGCATCATCTATGCGTGGTAGAAGATAGGAGTCTTTCTTAGTGAGAGAATTTAGGCGGTGATAATCTATCACTATGTGGTGTACTCTGTCTTTCTTTTTAATTATTATCAAGGATGAAGCCCAAGGACTCTGTGAGAGAGAAAATAGCCAAGCATCTAGTAATTGCTTGAGTTCCTTAGATACCTGAGCTCCCTCTACTTAATATAACGGTGTCAGGGATCTATTCCTGAGGTAGAAAAGAACCTAAATAATGTAGAAGAGAAGTAAGATGAAAACCTACTAAAGAAGATCCTACAGGAATTCCAACCATCAAGGTATTCATCAAATAACCCCACAATTTATAGGAACCCAAGAACAGAGCATAATGAGTCAATCCATAATATACTGCAACATACATCAATATATCTCAGAGAGCTTCTGGACAGATCACAGGGGGAGGTGAGAGAGGAAGCAATGGGGGAGGTTTGGATTGATCATATGTAAGAGGAAACTGGTGTTTAGTGTAAAGATAATCCCAATCTGAAGATTTGGTAGCATCCTTGACCCAGATATTGTAACTAAATTGGCAACAATCAGCAACAGGATACCAGAAGGCTAGGCAGAACAGAAACAGAAGAGATTTTTGCTTCCAGTTCATCTGAATTTAAAATTAGAAAACTACTAAATCACCAAGTAAAAAATATAGAAGATCAAATTTATTGATTCAGGAAGTTGAAGTTGTTAGAGCACTGGGAAAAGCCCCAATACTACTCACTAAATACTTGGGATTTGCTTTGGGGATGTGGAATAAGGTGAGGTGTGATTTGGGGTGAATAAATTAAACTTTGGCTATCCTCTAATGGATAATTTGATTTGGCTGCTGCAGGGCAGACTTTAATATGCAGCTTGCAGCAGCCAAACCTTCTAGCTGAATAGGTGATAGGAACTCCTGCAAGTTGATCCGGGTCAGGTTTAAACTAGGTGTGGATATGATTGGCAAGTTATGTAGCCCATCATATTTGGGCTTGATCTGTGATTGATTAGACTGGCTCCAAGCTTCTGCTGGACTTTTCTTATTGGCAGTAACAGATAAAACTAAGCTCTGATTTGGTAGGTGATGATTACAAAGGCTGTTTTTGCTTTCTGTTGCTTTTAGTAATTTGAACCCGTAGTGGCACCTGCTTTTGCTTTCAAATCCATAGGTAAGCTTGACTCACTTTTATTTAACAATTGATTAAATCCTTTAGAAATATGATTGCAGAAAGATTCCAAGTTCAAATCCAAAAGGTAACCAACTAGCTGTAAACTTTTCTGATATGTTCTTTATCTAGGTTATTAGTTTCCTAATCTACTAATCCCAAAATCTGGATTTCATCATTGATGAGGCCCAAAGTAAAATTGTGAGGCAACCAAGGTTAAGGCAATAGTTTAAACTCTTGACTATGTTCCACCAACTCAAAACTCCTGCATTTCAATCATGTTCCATTTTCATGTTTAGGCTGGAAGGATTTTCAATCCTTACAACCTGTAAGGCTTAGCTCAGAAGGGGGTGCATCACCAGTATCAATATAGTGAACGACTCTTTTTAACTAGGCCATAATCAATACTATTCTTAGAAAAAATGTTGGCAAACTGACCTAGAAAGTTGATATCTTCTTTCTGCTGAACTGGCAACAGCTGCAGGAAGTCTTTAGGGGTGAACAAAGATAGAACATGTGGTTTGTCCTCAGGTAGATTGAAGTCCTGGAATGTGCCAAAGGAGTGTAGTGAGAAGACATCAGGTGTGTTCAACAGCTTGCCATACCCAACAACTTGGCCTCTAGATACATTTATGGGAAAAACAGTTAGATTAGCCACCAACAGATGAACAGAGTCTTTGTGAGAGACATCTAGAATCTTAAAACAAAGATAAGGCTCATTGCGCCCTAAAAGAGAGGAGAGTATAGTTCCAGAAACGTGTGTTTGGGTAACTTTTAAGATATCTGAGAGTCCAGAATGACTTGAGAGCCAGGAGGGATGCTTACAGCATAAGTGGTCAGGAGTGGGATTTCTTCATATGCAGGACAAGCTGTGAGAGGACAATTTATGTTAGACAAATGGGTATAATACTTCAGGATAAAGACATCAGTTGGGTACTCTAACACACACACATCTTGAGGCGTTTCTCAAGGAATTTGATAGGTTCTTCAAAAATCAGAGGAACTTCATGTCCTAGAATAGAGAGGTAGACATACTTTAAGTTAATGATCCCATTGAATTATAAAAGTAATTGGGTACCAACTATAAGATCATAACTCTCATTCTCTAGAACTACAGTTGGTGCAGCTAGGAGTAGTTTACCAAAAAAACATGAGAAGAGCTGAATATGCTCATATTGCAAAGTCATGGACGGGCCAGCAATACTGTATGATTGATGATAGTTGAGAGTGGGGGCCAGTTTAAGCTTCTTTACAAGCTTAGAGGATACAAAATTAACTGGAGATCCAGTGTCCAAGATGGCCTTGATCTTCACCTTTTGGATGGATATCTCTACTAAAGTAGTGATAAAACCAAAGGGAGGGAGGATAACCAGGATATCTTGTGCTTCAGCTAGTTTCTTGTCCTATTTTTGATCATGCATCTTAAGCCTGGGAACCTTGTAGACAGTCTGAAGAGGAATGTCAGGGACCCACTTGACAGGGAACAAATTCCTTATTTGGTGGTGCAAGGCCCCTAAGTTAAGCCCTGCTATTACTGAGCCAATGGGTACTGTGATCATGGCAAGATGGCCTAAGTGACCCAGGTAGGTGAATCTTCTTAGCATAGAGATGAAGCAACCAAGCATATAATACCCCACCACGTATGTTAACAGGTAGAAGAAAGCGTAGGGTCTAACCAACAAATGTTTGGCAGGAGGAGGAGTGAACAAACAACCATAATGGAATTTGTGTCCCCAGTGGCCAGATGGGTACTTAAACCATCCATGGGCTAGAGATTCCTTTTGATGAGCATTGTTGGGAGAGGAGTTGTGCCAGTCAGTAGTGGGTGTTGGGTTCTCCAAAGCTAACACCACAGACAATAAAGAAGCTAGAAGCCAGAACAGGAATATAATCCCTTTCATGGCTTAAAAATAGGATATTAGAAGGTAAGTTTTTGATAGATGTGGAATAAAAGTCTTTATTGTTGGAACAAGTAGAATGGATAATGGTTTTTCACTTAAATAGCCTCAAAATGGAGGCTGAAATATTTGAGTGGTTATTGGAAAATAAAAGGGATTTGCATGAAATGTATGACTAAAATAATACCTGTTTCATGTGCTGATAAAGCTGATGTTTAATAATATGCATGGTTATGTGATGTGTTTAGAGGAGCCAAGAATTAGCCACAATTTTATTACTAATTAAGTGGTGCTGAAGAAGAAGATCACTGGAATTCAAGTACAGAGCTTGAACTAAAGATAGAAAAAGCAGGTCCCAGAGCGTCAAACCTGATTTACGCAGCCAATCAGAAGCAGAGTGGTAAGTGACATTATCACTTAAGTTATTAATCTTTTTAAACTTTAATTGAAGTGCAAAAGCAAAAAAAAGGTTCACTTGAGTGATTATAAATAGGTAAAGTAAGTTGCATAGTTGATTCTACACTAACAATAGGTTCTTTCTGAAGATTCTGGGTTCAATTCCCGTTCTAACCAGGTTTAGAGAACCAACTTGTGTCCAAAATATTGTTGTTGTGTGGTTGTCTCTTGGTCTCATTTCCCAATTTACCAATAAAATAAATGGAGTCAGGGAAGGAATCCCTGACAAGGAAGCAAGACTAAAAAATTATTGAAAACAGTGTCAGCTACTTCAGCCGCTTCTTCAGAATATTCTACAAGCACAGGAGACTTCTTTGCTTGTATGAGGTATGGGCAAGAGACAACCTCCTTAGCTTCAGGAAGAGGTTTGGCAGTAGTTGTAGTTTTCCCAGAGTGTAGCTTGTAGGGAACAGCAATGGTCTCAGGAACTGAAAGCACTGAGTACCCATAAGCACCAAATTGTCAATATCTGAATCATCCATATCAGAATCATCAGAGATATCAAGGAACAACAGCAGAATGGGAGGAGCCTTAGAGTCAGCAGGTTCAGAGTCTGCTATAGATGGGTGAATTGGAGGATACTGGGAAGGATTATCAACCAAGAGCGTCTCTGCCTTTAGGTTGACTGTTATTTAAATGCCTGCTCCTTGGAATCAGCTCCTTCAACCCAGGGATTGGTACAGACTCAAGAGTGGTGACCTATCTGGCCGCAGTTATGGCAACCTTGGAATCTAGGAGAATTCTGTAAGCTCATGGCAAAGATACAGGGGCCTCAAGAAGAAGAAACATAATTGGAGGCTGCTCAATTCACTTGTACAACAGATCCAGAGTGAGTAAGGTGCATGTCCTGTAGTAATGTATTTATACTCTTCATAGATGAGAGCATGGCCTTGTGAGCTTTAAAGTGGAGGCACATGAGTTGATTAACTTTGAGGTCTTGAGCGCAAGCCATGTAGGCTTCATGTGCTGCTATCTGTCTGCTTGTTATCAACTGTTGTCTTACATATAGAAACTATCCTCAAACTCAGCAAAGGTCTCTTTTGATTTGAATGCAATATAAATGAAGGCGTCCTTTTTCACTTCTAGACTGAGGTTGTTAGAGTTGTGTAAATTAGGTCTGAGCTCAAATAGAAGTTGTGGGGATAAATTGTCCAGACTATAATGAGAACTGAGAACAAAAAAGTGCAGTGAAGCTTTAAACCTACAAATATACCAAGGAAAGGAGTAAAACAGTAAACAAAGATGAATAGCAACGCAGAAAACAGGAGGTGTAAATGGACCACCAAAAAGAAATGGTTACAAGATAAAAGGTACAACATCTGCTGGTCTTGCGTAGAGACTTCTCTCAGCCATGCCAAGAAGGCAGAGGCCATGACCTGAGAAGGGGTATTTTTGACCCCAAGGTAGCTTTCATCTATCATGGAATGCCTTTATTGATAGTAGGTAAAACTATCTGAAAACAAGTTTTCACAGGGGAAACAGGGGAGATTATAAATCAACTGTGGGAGACAAACTTGAATCTGATTGGCTGTCTGGAAATATTTTCACCTCTTGGTTAGAAGTCTCTATCAAAACGTTGATGATGTCATAATCTGGTATTTTTGGGCAACCAGCTGGTTAACTGTCAAGCGCCACTGGGTAGAGATATCTTGTAATCTTTAATGCATAATTATTTGGGCAAAAATCAGGGAGGTGTAATTTAATTGCTTCACCATCAACAGGGGCGGCTTTACCCCATTTTTTGTCAATGACTAGAGTCAAATCATTCAATACTTTCAAGGGTTTTGTTGTGTTCTGAGGCGCGGCACAGACACACAACAGGGAATCCTAACCTTAGGATTGGATTTGTACTAAGTCTTGGTTAGATGACAGGGAAGTCAATTGTGTTTACCTTGCGGCCCTGGATGAATAATTCTCTACTAGGCGTGGCTAGAGAGAGGCACAGAAGTACAGAAGACTCAAAGACAAAAATGTGAATAGAGCTTAATTTTATTGGTGAATATGGAAATGGAATATATTGTGGTTAGGAATACCACAAAACACTACCAGGACGGTAGGATCACTCCCCACAAGCATGAGTGGGGCAAGTGAGTTGTGCAGAGTCAGGAAACCAAATAATCATATTTCCTGAAGCGGAAGCCAGTTCATTTTGAGAGTCAAAAGCAAAAGCAAGAGATTCATCTTTGAAATGGCCCAATAAAGGCAAAATCAGAACATGGTGAATGCCAGTATTCACGACATTGCCCCCCTCTAGATTGGCCTTAGGGGGGTGGTACTTGTGGAGGAACTTGGCGTGTACGCGAGCAAAAGGGCAACTGCTGGAGAGGAGCTTTACAGTGTACTCAGATCCTCGTTTGAAAGTCACCTCTAAAGGACCAATCCACAGGGAGTCCAGATTATGTGCACGTCCACCCACACAGTGTTGATAGT
Source organism: Entomophthora muscae (assembly GCA_014839935.2). NCBI lineage: Eukaryota > Fungi > Entomophthoromycota > Entomophthoromycetes > Entomophthorales > Entomophthoraceae > Entomophthora > Entomophthora muscae. The sequence goes on from QTSX02007231.1 coordinate 71,616, forward strand.
ATAGGACATGGTCACCAACATCAAACTCAGCCAAGGGAGAGTTCCCAGCGTTTTCAGGAGAGAGCTCAGGCATCTTGGTCTTATAGGCGGAAGTGTAGGCAGTGGCCTGTATATTAATGATGCAATTGACTAGGTCTTTGATGTGGTTGTCAGGGTTCATAGCCTTATAGAGGAGAGTAGGGGGGCCCCAAGAGCAACAGAGTGGTGGCTTCACGCCCATACAACATGGCAAAGAGGGAGTACCCTGTGACCTGATGCTTGCTCAGACAGTAGGCAAAGAGTGCAGCAGGTAAGTATAGATCCCAATTGGCAGCGTCAAAGTAGGTGAGTTTCCTCATGATAGAAACCAGTGTCAAGTTGGCACGCTCAACTGCCCCATTAGTGGAAGGATTATAGGGGGCAGAGAAAGACTGGTGAGTCCCTAGAGCTTCAACAACAGAGGTTACAAGTTTGGCATTGAAATGGGTTCCGTTGTCTGATAACAGCACTTGAGGACAGCCATGGCGGTAGAAAACATCCTGCAGCAGGAAGGCAGCAGTAGTCTTAGCAGTGATGTCTTTAGTAGGGCGAGCTTCTACCCATTTGCTGAAGTGGTCAACAGCAATCAAAATAAAGCGGCATGCAGAACGTGAGCAGGGAAGAGGGCCTACAGCATCAATGCTGACAGTGTGAAAGGTGTGTTGAGGGGGGACCAATTTGAACTTGTGAGAAGCAGCTTGGGGTCTCTGAAGTTGGCGGTCATGGCAACTAGCTATGACATCAGGGATTAATAGGCAAATATTCTCTCAGAAGTAATTCTTCTGAAGCCAGTCAAAGGTCTTGGCAATGCCTCCATGGCCAGTTTCTTTATGAGCTTATGACACTGATGAGAGGCAAAGACTGGGCGCACGTATGGTGGGTATTGACCCCGCACCTTTTTGAAGAGTTGGTTGTTGCGTATGAGGGTGTCTTCAGACAATTTGGACAGGGCAAGGCAAACCTCTTCAGTCTCACTTTCCCAGGACAAAGGGTAGCCAATTAGCTCTTACAGTTGGTCTGCCTCAGCAGGATGTAGGGCAAGGATAGGCATTTGGGACAACCCATCAGTGTTTTGATGTTGAATCCCGGGGTGATGGAGTACAGTGAAGTCATAACCTTGCAGGTGGAGGTCCCATCTAGCTAAGCGTCCTTCAGGTTCTTTAAGTTGTTGTATCCACTTGAGCAAAGCATGGTCAGTGACAACAGTGAAATAGGTATCATACATGTAGTGGCAGAATTGTCTGACTGCATGCAGCACAGCAAAGCACTCCTTCTCTGTAACACTATAATTCTTTTCATGCTTATTTAGCACACAGGAAGTATAGGCTACAGGGTGGTCCACACCTTCATTGTTGAGCAGAGCCAAGATAGCCCCAATGGCAAGGTTGCTAGCATCAGTGTACAAGATGAATTGCTTATCTTAATTGGGGTACACTAAAATGGGCGCTTCTTTGAGTTTTTGCTTTAGAGTCTCAAAGGCTTGCTGTTGGCTGGTGATCCATTTGAAAGGAAAATTACGCAACAGTTAGACCAGGGGTTAACTAGTATCAGCAAAATCAGGAATGAATTGTCTATAGTAACCCATCATGCCCAGAAGGACTTGTACTTCTTGGAGTTTGGTGGGCGGAAGCATTTTGTCAATGGCTTCAACCTTCTTGGTCATTGAACAAATCCCTGTTTAGTTACTTCATGGCCCAGGAATTCAAGGCGTTCTTTGAAGAAAGCACACTTAGAGGGCTTTAACTTGAGGCCAGCTTCTTGGATCTTTATTTACCTCTTTAATATGGGCTAGGTGATCAGTGAAGGTTGCACTGAAGACTGTTATATCATCTAGATAGACTAAGACACACAACAGCTTCAAGTCACGCAGGATGGAGTCCATGGCCCTCTGGAAAGTTGCCGGGGCATTACAGAGCCCTTGCAGCATGCAGGTAGGCTCAAACAATCCTTCTGATGTGATGAGTGCAGCCTTCTGACAGTTCAGGAGAGAGGTCAACTTACCAGTAACCAGACGCCAAGTCCATGACAGAGAAAAACTTAGAACCTCCAAGGCGTCAAAGAGCGTCATTAATGTGTGGCAAAGGATAGGAATCTTTCTTGGTTAGAGAATTCAACCTCCAATAGTCCATCACAATCCGGTGGCCTCCATCCTTTTTCTTTAAGATGAGCAGAGGAAAAGCCCAGGGACTTTGAGAGGGAGCTAGCAGTCCAGCAGTTGTTTAAGCTCCTTATAAACCTGTGCATCTTTCACTTGGCTGCGGCAATATGGCTTGGCACAAAAGGGGGGAGCATCTCCTGTGTCAATCTGATGAATCACACCTTTGGCTAGCCCATAATCATTACTATCTTTAGCAAATATGTCTGAGAACTGTTCTAGTAAATCAAGCACCTCTTTCTGTTGAACTAGGGACAACTGAGGGAAGTCTTGGGCAGTGAACAGAGATAGGACTTGAGGCTTGTCTTTGGGTAGGTTAAAGTCTTGAAACGTTCCAAAAGGGTGAAGAGACAGGACGTCAGGAGCATTTAACAACTTTCTGTAACCAACAACCTGTCCTCTGGATACAGTCATAGGAAGCGCAGTAAGGTTGGCAACTAGTAATTGAACAGGATCCTTGTGGGAGACGTCCAGAATTCCAGGACAAAGGTAAGACTCGTTATGCCCCAGCAAAGGAGGGGAGTACAGCTCTAAGAAAGTCTGTTCAGGTAGTTCATATGATATCTGGGAGTCTATGATGGCCTGAGAGCCTGGGGGATGGTGGTAGCAGACATGGCCATGAGAGGGATTCCCTCAGTTGCCAGACAAGCCATGGGAGGACACTTCATGTTGGTGGAATGAGTTTGGTATTTCAGGGTGAAAACTCCAGTGGGGTACTCCAGAGTACATGTCTTCAAACGTTTAACAGGAACTTTGATTGGCTCCTCAAAAATCAGAGGGACTTTGTACCCTAGGATAGAAAGATAACCATCCTTTAGATTGATGATCCTATTATATTCCCAAAGGAACTGGGTACCAACCAAAAGGTCATAGCTCTCATTTTCTAGAACAACAGCTGGTGCAGCCAACAGGAGTTTACCAAATTGCATTGGTAAGGCAGAGTACGCACCAATGGCTCAAGTCATGGAGAGACCAGCGGTGCCATAGGATTGATGGTAGTTGAGATCAGGGGCCAGCTTAAGCTTCTTCATCAGTCTAGAAGAAACAACGTTGACCAGAAAACCGGTGTCCAAGACGGCTTTGATCTTGACCTTCTGGATAGATATCTCTACTTGGGTGGTGGTGCGTCCAAAGGGTGACAGAACAGCCAAGATATCTTGTGCCTCAGCTAGTTTGTTGTCCCATTTCTCAATCATGCATTGTGGTCCCAGAAACTCCTTATATACAGTTTGGAGAGGAGTGAGACAGATGCATTCTTGAAAACGGCGTCTGCAACTTCAGCGGCTTCCTCTGATTATTCCACTAATACAGGGGACTATTTTGCCTGAGTAAGATAGGGGCGTGAGACAACCGCTTTGGCCTCAGACAAGGGCTTGGAGGTAGTAGTAGTCTTCCCATATTGTAGCTTTTAGGGAACTACAATAGTCTCAGGGAAGGCAAGAACAGAATACCCGTATGCATCAGGGTCTTCAACATCAGATTCATCCACATCAGAATCATCAGAAATGTCATGTAACAGGAGGAGGATAGGAGGAGCCTCATCATCAGCAGGCTCAGAGTCAGTAGCAGGCAGAGGTATAGAAGGAGACTGGGGAGAATTGTCAACCAAGAGCGTCTCTGCCTCTAGGTTGACTTTTATTTTCCCAACTGATCCTTGGGATCAGCTCCTTCAACCCGCAGATTGGTGCAGATGCAAGAGTGGTGGCCTATCTGACCTCAGTTGTGGCAACCCTGACATTGAGGAGAATTTTGAGAGTTTATAGTGAGGATACAAGGGCCGCAAGAGGAGGAGCCAGAGTTGGAAGCTGCACAACTCTCCTGAACAACTGCCCCAGAATGGGTAAGATGCATATCTTGGAGCAGTGTCTTTATACTTTTCATGGAGGACAGCATAGCTTTGTGGGCCTTGAAATGAAGGCACAGGAGTTGATTCACTTTGAGGGCTTGGGCGCAGGCCATATACGCTTTATGTGCCGTCAATTGTCTGCTTGTTATTAATTGTTGTCCCTCTATGTAAAATCTGTCTGCAAATTCAGCTAATGTCTCTTTAAGCTTGAAGGATATGTGCATGAAGGCATCCTTTTTCACCTCCAGGCTAAGATCACCACCAAATTCATCAATCAGGAGCTGTTTCATGTCTTCCCAGGTCTTGATGGTGGGCAGCTCTGGTACAACTACCTCTTAACAGGTTGGGTGTAGGCAGGTCAGAATATGTTCTTTCTTAACTTCATCTGACGCTTGCCTCATGGCAGTCTCATAAATAGTTAAGAAAGCCACAATAGTTGAGGTTTTGGGATCAAAGACTTGCTTAAAAGTAGGCTTGAAGTGTGCCTTGGGAGCTGGACCACCATTGCTGCTATTGAGTACATTTATGCGCGGGGAGAACTCAGCTTCAGATTTGGAGGGGGGTTGTCTAGCCCATAGTTGTCAAACACTTTCTTCAAGGGTTGTCAGAGTCTCGGTGGTTCTGGCACCCGTAGTGGTGGCTAGAGTGGTCTGTTGTTCAGTAACATCTAGGCGTTGTTCTTGAGTAGTGACAACAGTGGAGAGCTCAGCCAGTTGCAAAGTAAGGGATGGCCCCACTGATAGGCAAGGGGCAAATCTGTTGTTTACTGAATCAATCAACTCACTCATCTCCTGAACGTCTCTGTCCAACTCAGTCTGGTCTTGTTTCAAATGGTCAACCCATTAGCTAGGGCAAGCAACTCTCTGGCACAGTGGATTTGAGGAGCCCCCTTCAAACCAGGACAACAGCCATCCTCCTTGTTAACCCCAAGTGGGCTGGCAGCAGCTGTCATTACCTCACGTAAAGCAGCGACTTCTTGCTGTAGTTCAGCAACCTGAGCATTCAGCGCAAGAACCTGGGGGTCAGGTTGAGGCATTTCAGTAGGACGTCCCTGGCTACAAGTAGAAGCGTGTAATTCTTGGATGGCCTCCCATATTTTCTGCTCTCTGTCCACCAGATCATCAGCAGGAGGAGAAGGCAGGAAATCAGGATTGGGAGTAGACAGCTCATCCACCTGACTCTGAAGTTTGGCTATAGCAGCAGCAGTGGTAGCTCTCTCTTGATCAAACTCTGCACTGAGTTCATTTAGACCTTAGTTGGCAAGGTCAGCTACCTGTTGCAATTGCTCAAAGGAATAGACACTAAATGCATTATGCTGTTGTACTAGGTGCTCAAAGTTGGAGAGATAAGCATTTAGGGTGGAGTCTACTTGAGTTTGCCAGGGTTGTTCTAACTTGTGAAATTCATGTAGTTACTCTCTAACGTACTCAGGGATGGACTGGCGCATTTTCTTGATGGAATTGACTAAACGTGTTTGAGAGGTGACCAAATCACGTTGATTATCAGATACCAGGGAGAACAGGGAATGGATCCACTGTTGGTAGGCAGCAAACTGGTCCCAATCATGGTTAACAGCTGCTTGTAGTTACGAGACTTCTTGGACGTGGAGTCCCAACACCATCTGGTGGTGGGCCAAGGCGGGCTGTACAAAGGATGACAGCAGGTGATCAGCAGAGTCAGCCGGTGAGAGGAGATGTTGTGGGAACTGAAGGGCCACAATTAACTCATAATATTCATCACGGCTAAACTGTAGCTGAAGGCAAGGGATGGCTCCTTCACAGGCTATCCCAAGGGCTACTGACATGACTTGTTCTAAGTCAGGGGCACCCATAGGGTAAGCAACTAGGCGGGGACCATCCCAAGGTTCAGTACAGTAGGGGCAATAGGCGGGTTGGTGATGTCTTCCTCAATAGGAGGGCTGGTAATTCCAGGCAAGGTTGACTCCCAAATAGGCAGAGGCAAGGGACCTGCAAATGTAGATGCAAAAGGGATAACCAAGGGGCTTACAGCCCCTGTAGTGAGCACCATTTTTGTTGTGTTCTGAGGAGCGGCACAGACACACAACGGGGAATCCTAACCTTAGGATTGGATTTGTACTAAGTCTTGGTTAGATGACAGGGAAGGCAATTGTGTTTACCTTGCGGCCCTGGATAAATAATTCTCTACTAGGCGTGGCTAGAGAGAGGCGCAGAAGTACAGAAGACACAAAGACAAAAATGTGAATAGAACTTAATTTTATTGGTGAATATGGAAATGGAATATATAGTGGTTAGGAATACCACAAGACACTACCAGGATGATAGGATCACTCCCCACAAGCATGAGTGGGGCAAGTGAGTTGCGCAGAGTCAGGAAACCAAACAATCATATTTCCTGAAGCAGAAGCCAGTTTATTTTGAGAGTTAAAAGCAAAAGCAAGAGATTTGTCTTCAAAATGGCCCACCAAAGGCAAAATTGTAACATGGTTAATGCCATTATTCACAACAGTTTTGCTGCTTTCTTTGTTCTATTCTTTCTCTTTTGGCAATCTATCCCAGGCAAAAATGACACTACTGTGATAGAGGTCATTATCAAACTCATCAATTAGAAGCTGTTTCATCTCCTCCCAAGTTTCAATTGTGGGCAGTTCATACAACCAATTCTTGACAGGTAGGGTGCAAACAGGTCAAAATGGGCTCCTTCTGAACCTTGTCAGAGCCCTTTGCATATATATTTCATATATAATCAAGAAGGCTGCAATGATAGACGTTTTAGGGTTAAAGGCTTGTTTGAAAGTAGATTTGGAGTGAGTCTTAGGGATAGGGCCACCATTTTTACTATCTAGCACATTAATACACATAGAAAATTTAGCTTCATATTCATAGGGGGGTTGTTGTGTCCACAGTTGGCAAATACTCTCCTCAAGAGTAGCTAATGCATCAGTGTTGCAGGAGCTCATGTTGTTTTTTAATCAGCATGCTTCTTGAACAAGTCCAGTCAACAGCCATGTGTGGTCACCACAGTAGAGAGTTCAGCCAAGCAAGAGGTTAAAGAAGGTCCCACAGAGAGGCAAGGGGAGAATATTCCATTTACAGAGTCAATTAACACACTCATCTCTTGGACATCCTTGTCTAGGCTGATGTGGTCTTGCTTTATATGGTCAACTTTTTTGACTAGGATAATCAATTCCCTAGCACATTGGATTTGAGGGCTACCAGGCAACTCAGGGCAGCAGCTATTGTCATCAGCAAGCCCAAAAGAACTAGTGGCATCAGTTACTGTAGCACAGAAAACAGTAACTTCTTTCTGTAGCTCAGCAACCTAAGCTGTCAAAGAAAGCATATGAGAATCTGGCTCAGGTGGGTCTACTGGGTGTGCTTGACTACAAGTAGACGCATGTAGCTCTCAAATGGCATCCCATAATTTCTGTTTTCTATCCATCAAATCATCAGATGGGGAAGAAGGAGGAACATCTGGCTTGGGGGCAGACAACTCATTAACTTGGGCTTGAAGCTTGGCAATAGAGGCAGCTGTGGTAGCTCTCTTTTAATCAAACTCCTCTTGTAGATTGTGAAGACCTCTAGCAGCAAGCTCCACTACTTGTTGCAGTTGATCAAAGGATTAAGCGCTGAACACATTGAGCTGTTGTACAAGTTGTTTGAAGTTGGTGAGATAGGTGTTCAAGGTAGAATCTACTTGGGCACTCCAGGGTTGTTTTAGCTGGTGGAACTCATATAGACGCTCCCTGACATATTCAGGAATGGAAAAGTGCATCTGATCAATATAGGTAACCAGACAAGACTGATAAGCAATAAAATAATGTTGGTTATCAGATACCAAGGAAAACAGGGAGTAGATCCACTGGTGATAGGCAGCAAACTGATCCCAATTATGAGTGACAGCTGCTTTTAGAGACAAAATCTCATGAATATGGAGCCCTAACACCATTTGATGGTGGGCTAAGATGGGTTGTACAAAGGATGACAATAGGTGCTCAGCAGAGCCAGCCGGTGAGAGGAGATGCTATGGAAATTGTGGAGAAACAATTAACTCATAATATTCTGCTCATTTAAACTGTAGTTAAAGGCAGGGTATGGCTCCATCACAGGCTATCTCAAGGGCTACTATCATGAATTGCTCCAAGTTGGGGGTGCTCATAGGGTAAGCTACCAGACAGAGACTATTTCCTAGGTTTAATACAGTGATGACAATAGGCAATTCCAAGATGTCTTCTTCAATAGGAGGACTGTTAATTTCAGGCAAGGACAGCTCCTGTAGCAGGGTAGGAGACAGGCCTTAGAATGTAGTGGCAAAAGGAATAACCAAGGGGCTTACAGCCCCTGTAGTGATATCCATTTTTTGTTGCGATCTGAAGTGCGGCACAGACACAGAACAAGAAATCCTAAACTTAGGATTGGATTTGTACTAAGTCTTGGTTAGTTGGCAGGGAAGGTGAAGCAATTACCTTGTGGCCCTAAACAATAAATCTCTACTAGTTGTGGCTAGAGAGAGGCGCCAAATTACTTGGAAACACAAAGACAAAAATTTGAATAGAACTTAAATTTTATTAAAGATATAAAATAAGTATATATAACATTTGGTGTTACCACAAAAAAATAAAAACAACAGTGGAATCACTTACAACAGATATGTGTGGGGCAAGTGAGTTGTGCATATCAAGAAAAACAACCATCTTTATTTCCATCTTTGGAAATCAACTCATTTCAAGGGGTAAAGGTGAAAGCAAGATAATTGTCCTCAAAAGAACCCACCAAAGACAAAATCAAAAGAGCGTGAATATGGACATTCACAACACCATATACATTTTTGAACAGATGGTTGTTCTTGAGGACTTTCTCTTAGATGTGCATTAGTGTACCATGAGCAACTGTGGTAAAATTGACTCCCTGGTGATTGATACTATAGTAAAGTAAGAATTCATCTTTTTCCCTGATTGACAACTGGAAAAAACACTTTTTTATTAACAGATCTTTATGTATTAAATTTTTTTAATATAAAAAATTAAGCCATACAGCTATGGTATACTAAAGTGACCCCAGAGAGCTCAAAAATTAATAAAAAGAATTCACCTTACTTTAATGAGTATAAGGGGGAAATCAAATATTTTTAATTTTACTATGTAATTTACACTCTTTATTATAAAAATATTTTTGATTACCATAAAAATTAAAATTTCAATAAACAAAAAATAAACACAAACACAAAAATATAAGTTATGCAAAATATGATTAAATATTAACATTTATTTGACATAGTTAATATAAGTACAAATGTGAATATTTTATGTTTTACTAGTAAATTAACAAAATTGGGATATTCAATCACTTTCAACTATAAATATTCATCTTAAACTTACCATGTATACATAAAATAATCACTGATATCTAATTATATTCAAAAAAATTAAAAATTAAAACAAAAAACTGAATGATCAAAACTAAAAAGTAAAAATTAAAGCTAAAAAGTTAAAAGTTAAAATTAAAAATCATATAACTGAGCAATCAAGCAATTTTACTCTTCATCCTTGTTTCTCCTTTTAATTTTAGCCCCTTCCATTAGGTCAGTGGCAATAAGCTCAAGCTGCTGCCTAAGCTCAGAGACCTTATACTTTTGCTTGGCCGCACCCTGAATGGCCTTGGTGAAGAGGGTGGAGCGGGTTGTAGGCTTGGTGGGGGGACACAATTGGCAAGATCTCTGAGCTTGGAGATGATTTTCTCTTGATCATTCTGCAGAAGAGAGAGGAACTTGTTAAACTTTGGGTGAAGCCCAAAGTTGGTCTAAGGATGCTTGTGGTAAGCCTCTAGAGCCAAAGTGGTCTTGAGCTCCCCGTTGACGGCTGCTTGGTAAACATTCCAACTGGCCTTGGCGTGGGCCTTGCCTTGCCTCTGCGTGACAACCTTCCCAATCCACTGGGGCTTGAAGTACTTGAGGAAAGGCTTGAAATCAGGATGCTTTTTTATGTAAGGATCCTTTGAGAGAACCTTGAACCCCTGCACAGTGTGCTCTGGCTTTAAAAAAGCCAAGGCACTGAATTGTGCCAGCACAAATTTGCAGGTGTCTGAAGTGTTCCTTTGGCTCAACCTACTAAGCTTAGCATGGGCCTTCAAATTGCAAGCAACTACTTGGAAGAAGTGAAAGTGGCACCCCTGCACCTCCCTGCTTAACAGCTTCTCAAATGCATTGAACTTAGTAGGCTTGAAGTCCATTATGCACATGTGAGGCCCTAGAGCTCTGAGTCTTACCTTTTCCTCCAAGTCCAGGGTAGCCTGGTCCTTGTCAGCAGCAAGAGAGTTGGCGCAGGTGTGGGGGGAGTCTTCTTGGCATCATTGTTGTTGTTGGGGAAAAGGAGGAAAAGTGTGCTGAGAAGAATTGAGAACATGTGGGTGTAAATGGCCTTGGTGGCCCCTGGGAGAAGGAATAAAGCAAGTGGAATCACCTGGATGTCAATCTGGGCATGAATCATTCAGAGCTGTTTTAACATCTAGGGGCAAGTGGCAAAGGTACCATCAACTAAGCATGTTAAAGCCCTTTTCAACTCCAGCAGGCTCTGCTGAGTTGCGTAGCAGATTATATGGTCTTTGATGCCAGGACTATTGTTGTGAAGGAAAAAGCGTTCCCCACTTGAGAGCTGCTTAAGCTCATAGTGAGTGTGAGCATTGATAGGACGTCAGAGGCCTTGGGCGGGGGAGGATTAGTAGTGATCTGTTTGTTGCTAATGAACTTGACCAACTTCTCTTGATTTAGCACCAACTTGAGATTGTTAGGCTTTAAATTCTGAAGGGCCTTTATGTCCAGATCAGAGCCCAGAGGTGAGAGGAGTTGGGGATTTATTGAACAAGGTACCACTTCAGCATCTTTGTGATCAGGTGATTGGGGGCTCACATGTGTGCTCCCCCTTCTCAGCAGTTACCTGCTCCCAACCCTTGGTGTTCAGGCGGGCACTACAAGTTTCATCCTCACATACAAAGTGCTTTCTTTTACTTTGCTGCTTTTGGTTGTTGCAATTAAAGATTTAGTTGTCAGAAATGTAACCAGGGCCGCCCTTTACAGATATAATTGGGAAGTACTGGGGGGAAGCACTTAGGAACTTTGAACTCTCTGTCCACATTACAAATGCTGTGGATGACAAGTGGATCCCAAGCCACATGACCAGAAGCTTTAAACTTCTTGAAGTACTCCTCAGGCTGATCTTGGGGGTCAGATGAGAGAGAGGGGAAGAGCCATCAAGAGGGGGACAGGAAGATTTCTTTGAGGCCTGCTTAGATGCCTCCTTTTTTCTTACCAGAAGAAAGGGTGGGGTCCTTGGCAGCCTTTGCCTTCTTAGTACAGTGCTCCTTGGTTGGCTTGGAGTTGGCGTCTTAATTGTAACATGAGTGATCAGTGAGAGAGTCATCACTTTTATTTGAGGACTTGGGGGAAAGTTGAAGATGAGGGTGAATGTCAGGAAGCCAGTTGTAAGTAGAGGCCTTGGGCAGCTTGGGGTGAGGTACAGCCAAGCCAGCGGGTAGGGCCCACCATAGAATGGGTGCTAACTTGATAATATAAGATACAGATTGCCCGAGTAAGGACCAAGGTCCGGAGTTGGGGACCATGGAATCTACCAATCCTGTCAAAGTAATGTAGAGTACTCCAAACAGTTGGGTAGAGGTGGTCTCGGCTGCGGCGGTGGGTTCCAACAGGCGGTCTGGTTGTGGTGTTAAAGGAGGAGTCATAGGAACAAAGTAGGCAGGCAGGTAATTGTACTTGTCTTTGAACAGCAAGGGCGGGATCTCAACCCTCTTTCCTTTGTGTCCTATGTACTTGGTACTTCTAGTCCTTGTCAAAGGGTTGGCAATGAGAATGGTTTCCAAGTTGTACTCTGAACAGGCCGGGTTGGGGGGTATTCAGTAAAATGCACAGGTCCAAAGGGTGCTCCCGGGGGACGGTGTAATGCCTGGGACAATTTGGCAGGTTGGTCTTGGGGGAGGGCGGCGGCCTGGTGGTCTACTTGACTGGAATTAAGATGGAAGATCACTAAGACTAGATAGGGTAAGATTTGTTTGAACCAAAGGTTCATAAAACTTTATTGTCAAGAATGACAATGGGGGTTTTGCCGTTCTGCCAGGGTTTTTATACCCTGGGACTTTGCTTCTTTGATTTTTGCAGGGTTCAGGTTTGCAGACAAGGCACTGGCAGGACGTGGGACTTAGCTTGGGGTCTTGAGGGCAGCAGATCCAGGTTGTGCCTGTTCTGGCAAATTGGAAAGGCAACACTTTGTTTTGCCGCCACTGTTCACTATGTCACCTGAGTAGTCCAATTGCACTACCCCTTCTGGGCGGGAGACTGGCAGTTGCTGGTGGCCATTGGCAAGGTTAAAAATAGGTTTTGTCTTAACCTCCTTAAGGCAATTTGCAACCTCTGCATAGGTCTGGGTCTTTGGTGGCCCAAGGTTGATATCAATCTGATGACTATTTGGGGAATTGTCTCTGGGGGGCTGGCGGGTCTTGGAGTAACTTGTTAACTTGGGTTTGCAATTTAACAAGCGGGTGGTCCCCTGTCCACTTTTTGTGACTTGAGTGATCTTTGGAGGGTCCTCTGTAGTAGTCTGGCGGAACGCGGAGTAATTTACCAATTTGAGCCCGTCTTTTAACAGATTGGCAGGTCCTGGACTAGTCTGGCAGGTTGGATCTGCCTCCTGGGAACCAGGGTTTAACTCTTGGGTTTTCAATACAAGTATTGAAATGTCATTCATGACATCATCCCCTTCCTTCCCAGTGTTCCCTTCTTTCCTGGCCTTCTTCTCAAGGTATTATTGGATTGCTAGTTGGGCATTGGGTAGGTTGCTTAATGGTTCCCAGGTGCTTTTCCTTGGGTGGGTATCCCTTCCACTTGACGTAGTACTGGAGGCTTTTATATTGGGTACGGTCTTCATGAACATATTCAACTTTGTATTTTTCAGAGCGTCCTACTTGGATGGGAGGGGGTTCAGTCTTGAGTTTCTGGTGGGGGAGTGAGTTCCCTTCTTTCTTGAATAGAAGCGCGCGGTGGAAGACGTTGTGTATTTTCCACAAGGGGGTAATTCTAGTTCAAATGCTACTTTACCCACTAGTTTGGTGATCTTGTAGGGGCTGCTTCTTCTGTGGGCTAACTTCTGACAGGGAACAGTCAGAGGCACGTTACAAGAGTCCAGATAGACTTTGTCCCCTACCTTCAATGGTTTCCCAGGAATTCTCTTTTTGTTGGCAAAAGCCTTATAAGTCTGGACAGCGCGGGTCAGATTCTTCAAACAGGTTTGTTGGGTGTTATGTATCTGTTCAATCCAGGTTTTTCCTGACGGGTTTATTTCCTTACTGCTAATGCTGGGATCCCAAGATAGATCAAACCCATAATTGGCCTTGAAGGGGGACATTCCCATGGAGGCATGGTCTTTACTGTTGTAGGCATACTGAGCCATGGGTAGCATCTTGGCCCAGTTATCCTGGTTGGCGTTGGCATAGCATTGTAGGTATTGTTCATGTATTTGGTTCACACGTTCAGTCTGGCTGTTAGTCTGTGGGTGGTAGGAGGTTGATACGCAGCGCTTTACCCCCAAGTCCTTCATCACCTGAGTCCAGTATTTGGAGGTGGATTGTGGTCCTCTATCAGTGATGATTTCTAATGGAGTGCTGTGTTGAGTTAAGATGCAGTTGTGGAAATGTCTAGCTGTCTCCGCGGCAGTGCAGTGAGTGGTGGCAGGGACAAAGTAGGACATCTTAGTAAACCTATCTACCATGACCAGGATGGCGTTAAACGCATTGGAGGGAGGCAGCTCTATAATATAGTCCATTGAGACGGACTGTCAGGGCCCCACGGGTATGTCTAGCAGCCTCAGCAGGCCTTCAGGTTTGGATCTACGGGTTTTGGTTCTTTCACATGTCTCACAGCCTTTGATGTAGGCGGCCACATCTTTTTCCAGTTGGGGCCAAGCGTAATTCTTCTTGATTCCTTGGAGTGTCTTGAGTCTGCCAGGGTGGCCGGCCATCTCTGAGTTGTGATATTCAATGAGTACTTTGGTCCTTGTTTCACCTTCTGGTACATAGATCTGGTTGTGTAATAGCAGGGTGGATCCTTTCAGCAAGAATCCTTTCCTGTGGTGGCGGCTCTCTGGGTCTGAGGTCAAGTCAGCAACAAGGTCTGCTGAGTATTTTTCTTGTTTCTGCGCCTCAATTACATCAGGTTTGCGGGCCATGATTTTCATGCACATCAGTTGGATGCCTAGACTGGCCGGGTTGAGGAGTACATGTGTGTTGTGGTCCTTAGTTTCTGTAGAGAAAGGGGTCAGATTGGCTCTTCTACTCAGGGCGTCAGGTACCACATTCACCTTCCCAGGCTTGTAGTCAATGGTCAAGGTATAGTCAGCCAGTTTCAAGGCCCATCTGGCCTGTCTCTGGTTTAGCTGTCTGGGTTTAAAGAAGTAAACCAAGTTCTTGTGGTTGTTTAAGACTTTTACTGGAAATTTGGCACCACATAGGTACTGGCGCCAATATTTCAGGGTCTTCCTTATTGCAAGCATCTCCTTGTTGTAGATTGGGTAGTTTCCTTCAGCAGGCAGCATCTTCTTGGAGTAATATGCTATAGGATGTAGTATACCATCCCCTCCTTCCTGAAGAAGGACCCCACCCACCGCAAAGTTGGATGTGTTGGTTTCCAGCACAAATGGCTTGGATGGGTCAGGCATGGCCAGGACGGGGGCAGAGGTGAAAGCAAGCTTCAGGGCCTCAAATGCTGATGTGCACTTGTCAGTCCAAGTAAAGGTAACCTTGTCAGAGCAAAGACGGGTCAGGGGCAAGGTAATCAGAGAAAAAAAATTTGATGAAATCCCTGCAATAATTTGCCAGGCCCAAAAAACTTCTCACATCTTTCCTGCATTTGGGCACCGGCCAAGATGTTACTGCTTCTACTTTGTCCTGTGCCATGGCAAACCTGCCGGTCTTCACAACATATCCCAGGAATTCAACTTCAGAGTGGAAGAATTCACACTTTTTAAGCTTAGCATGTAAGTTTTCTTGGGAGAGTTTTTCTAGTATAAGGTCCAGGTGGTGCAGGTGTTTCTTGTGGGTCTTGCTGTAGATGAGGATGTTGTTGAGGTAGGCCATGCAGAACTGGTCAAGGTATCCACCCAATACTGTGGTTATCATGCGCTGGAAGGTGCTGGGCGCGTTGCATAGTCCAAATGGCATCACCAGGTATTAATAGAGTCCATACCTGGTCTTAAACGCTGTTTTGTATTTGTTGCCCTCTTTGATTTGGATTTGGTTGAACGCATCTCTTAGGTCAATTTTTGAGTACACCTGGGCTCCAGTTAGTACGTCGCAAAGGTCATCAGTGTTGGGGATGGGATAGCGGTTCTTCACAGTGATATCATTCAGCTTCTGGTAGTTCATGCAGGGACGCATTCTGCTGTCTTTCTTCCCTACAAACAGCATCAGTGACAAGCACGGGGCCTTTGATACTCGGATGAAACCCTTTTTTGTCATATCCTCCAGGTAAGCTTTCAAGGCCACCTGTTCTCAGTGGTTGAAGCTATAGATGGGGCTGTGGTGTGGTTGGGTACCCAGTAGTAGGTCTATAGTGTGGTTGTATATTGAGTGGCTTGGTAGTTTTGTGGCCTCTTCTTTGCTAAATATGTGGTCCCACTTCTTCAGGGGAATAGGTAGTGTCCTAACGCTGGGTTCCATTTTTATGGTTAAGAGTCTGTTGGTCAGGGTTCTGCCGGGGCTCATACAAAACGGAACGGTATCACAAGATTCAGGTTGTCCCAAGGTGGCAGTCTGCTCACAATAATTTAGAATCAGACCATGTCTGTTGGACCATGAGTCCCCCAGTACTAGAGGATGGGGCAATCCCTGTAAGATGATCAAGGGAGTTGGGTATATGTTCTGTCCCATTGTCAAGGGAAGTTCCTGTTTGCACTTGTAGCCAGTGTCCAGTGAACTGTTTCCCATGGTTACTTGTAGGCTGCGCTCCAAAGCTGTTAGTCCTAGTTCCTTTGCCAGGTTGGCGTCAATGAAGCTTTCATTGGCTCCTGTGTCAATAAAGGCCTCTATCTGACGCTTAATTCCCATACAGTCTATGGTCACTTGGATGAATTTATAAGATTGCGCAGAGGTGTTTATTGGCGCCAAGGATACAGAAGGTGTATTCTTCTTAGGGCATGCTCTGGTTGGATGCCTGGCCTTGTGGCAGTAGAAACATAACCCATCTTGATAGTGGTGTTGTAACTTATCAGGGGACATTTCAGGTTGATTGGGCGTCATGGCTCTGCTGGCTTGGGTAGGGTTCACGTTCTGTCCTTCTTGGTTTAGACTCAGGCCTTTGCATAGGGGCAGTAATTCCTCTAGGCTCAGTGTAGGCGGGTGGTGCTTCAACAGGTCTTTCATGGCTGCATTAACTCCCTTTTGGAAGATAATGGCAGATAATTCATCTTCAAGTTGGGTACGCGTTTTCAGTTTAAGGAACTTGTCAATATAGGCTTGGATAGGGCGGTTTGCTTGTTGGATCTCTAACATAGAGTTCAGCGTGTAGTATCTGGTATTTTGGTCATTGCCAGTGCTCATGAGTTTAGCTTCAAATTTCAAATAGTCAAGGCAAAATTCAATATCTTCAGCAGTGGCTTTCCTGAACCAATCCAGTGCGTCTCCTGATAGCATGGCGGCCACCCCCAAGACTTTTGCAGTGTCACTGGTGTAGGCATTGGTGTTGGTTTGGAAGTGGAGGCAGAGGACTGGCATGGCTTGGCGGGCTTCTTCTAAGGTGAGTTTTCCCATCTGGGGCATATCTACCTTGGTTGTGGTCTGGTTCACTATCACATTTTTCACTTGTGATGTGGCTGGGTTCTGGGGTTCTGCACCAGGTGCAGGGTCTTTCAATTCTTTGGCGGGTTGGTTCTTCATCCATGGGAGTATCAGGGAGGGTAGTGCCTTATGGGTGTAATAAGTGATTATCACAAAAAAGAGCATGCAAGTTGCCCCAAGTATTAATAACATCTTAGGGCCCAGGTTACTGTGTTTTTAAAAGATTGACATAATGTCAGGAAGCCAGTCGTAAGTAGAGGCCTTGGGCGGCTTGGGGTGAGGTACAGCCAAGCCAGCGGGTAGGGCCCACCATAGAATGGGTGCTAACTTGATAATATAAGATACAGATTGCCCGAGTAAGGACCAAGGTCTGGAGTTGGGGACCATGGAATCTACAAATCCTGTCAAAGTAATGTAGAGTACTCCAAACAGTTGGGTAGAGGTGGTCTCGGCTGCGGCGGTGGGTTCCAACAGGCGGTCTGGTTGTGGTGTTAAAGGAGGAGTCATAGGAACAAAGTAGGCAGGTAGGTAATTGTACTTGTCTTTTAACAGTAAGGGCGGGATGTCAACCCTCTTTCCTTTGCGTCCTATGTACTTGGTACTTCTAGTCCTTGCCAAAGGGTTGGCAATGAGGATGGTTTCCAAGTTGTACTCTGAATAGGCCGGGTTGGGGGGGGTATTCAGTAAAATGCACAGGTCCAAAGGGTGCTCCCAGGGGATGGTATAATGCCTGGGACAATTTGGCAGGTTGGTCTTGGGGGAGGGCGGCAGCCTGGTGGTCTACTTGACTGGAATTAAGATGGAAGATCACTAAGACTAGATAGGGTAAGATTTGTTTGAACCAAAGGTTCATAAAAATTTATTATCAAGAATGACAATGGGGGTTTTGCTGTTTCACCAGAGTTTTTATACCCTGGGACTTTGCTTCTTTGATTTTTGCAGGGTTCAGGTTTGCAGATGAGGCACTGGCGGGATGTGGGTCTTGGCTTGGGGTCTCAAGGGCGGCAGATCCAGGTTGTGCCTGTTCTGGCAAATTGGAAAGGCAACGCTTTGTTTTGCCGCCACTGTTCACTATGTCACCTGAGTAGTCCAATTGCACTACCCCTTCTGGGCAGGAGACTGGCAGTTGCTGGTGGCCATTGGCAAGGTTAAAAATAGGTTTTGTCTTAACCTCCTTAAGGCAAGTTGCAACCTCTGCATAGGTTTGGGTCTTTGGTGGCCCAAGGTTGGCATCAATCTGATGACTATTTGAGGAATTTTCTCTGGGGGGCTGGTGGGTCTTGGAGTAACTCGTTAACTTGGGTTTGCAATTTAACAAGCGGGCGGTCCCCTGTCCACTTTGTGTGACTTGAGTGATGTTTGGAGGGTCCTCTGTAGTAGTCCGGCAAAATGCGGAGTAATTTATCAATTTGAGCCCATCTTTTAACGGATTGGCGGGTCCTGGACTGGTCTCCTGGGAACTGGGGTTTAACTCTTGGGTTTTCAATACAAGTATTGAAATGTCATTCATGACAGTGAAGGGGGGAGGAGTGGGAGGAGATGGAGTAGGAGGAGATTGGGTTGAAAGCTTCACCTTTGCAGGCTTCTTGGCACACTTGGGAGTGGAGGCAGTTTCTTTTGAGCCCTTTGAGGATTGGCTCTTGGTAGGCTTGTTAGATTTAGATGATCTTTTCTAAAGAAAAGTTAGTTTAGTAATGAAACAGTATTAAAGATATGAAACACAAAGAGGTAAAGCAAAGCAAAAGTTAAATGAAAAGTATACAAATAAGGTTTATTTATCAATAAAAATATAACAAAGTAAATAGAAGCAAAATAGAAACTCAAAGTATAGATATAAAGTTTAAAACATAGAAAATAAATGAATGTATGATGAATTATCAAAGATGTTAGGTTCAGCATAACATCTTAGTGCTAAATCAATGTAAAATTATAATTGAAAATAAAAAAGTAGATAAAAATTATATGGAGAGTAGCAGGAATATTAGTAGATTATATTTGCAAAAAAATTATTATGTGGATTTTTTATTGGGTGTTAAAAAATCAAAACATAGTAAAGTGTTGAGTTTGGCACTGTTGATAAGTTGAAAAAAGCTGAATTCTCACTGTTGAGTATGCTGGAGTCAAGCAGAAACATCAAATTTACTATGTTGTTTACATATAAAACTTGCTTAAATTTAAAACAGGTTTGAAAGTTAACCCAAAAGCAAGGCAGTATCATATGCTCAAAAATTAAAAAATACAACATAGTTAAAAAAGTAAATGAGTGAGAATGTGTTTATTAGTGATTAAGGTATGCTGTGAGGAGCTGGGAGTGAATTATTTACCATATTGTTGGTTAAAACGTTAAGAACCTCTCTGTATTAATCCCAAAGTTAAAGTGTTGAGTGGATGGGTGTCCAGTGGCGCTCATAGTGTGTCAATTATTAATTTAGCCTTAATTCTGAGCCTTTGATTAGTTAAATCCAAAACCAATTGGGTGGCAAGTGGATAGGGTCAAACAAAAGGGGTGTTGAGTTTTGGTTTTTTATAAATTACATATGAAATCTCTTAATAAATTGGGCTTAATTTATGTGACACCACTTAATCCAAAAACCCATAAATGACATAATGTAAAACAAGTGGGGTATTTGATTAATTTCTATACCACTTGTGTTAAAACTCATCACCATTTAGTTGCTGGAATCCTGATTGTTGTTGAGTGCTTCCTGACTGAATAGGATCCAGATTGTCTTCTCAATAGGGCCATCATTCCAGATGTGTATGACAACAACTAGCTTTCAGATGGTTTAATCCTAACAACTTGATTCTGTATCAAAAGTACACTGATTCTCAGTTAAGTTACTTCACCAAACTTTTCACCAACTGTTGTTGCAGATCAACTACCCCAACCTTCAGCCTTATTAACCCCCTTGTGCCGCTGGGGCTGTTCCACCTTTTCCTGATTGTTGGGCTGATCTTCTGTGTTCACATTCATTTTCCCCTCTCTCAACCCCCAAGTAATGATCAACTTACCTTGAGCTATCAAGTGAGTTGTAGTATTTAAACTCCTTCTCTTCTTCTTAATAAATATATGTTATACCCCCCTTATTTTAAGCTACACCATTGATTACTTTGTTGAGTGTATAATTTAAGGACTACAAAGGCTAGTCTCCTCCCATTGACTTAACTGCCAACTAAGCTTGACTATAAGTCACTCATTGAGGATTTGCTTTTAAGTAATTGCTGTTGCTATTACTCTAAATCCTTTGTTGTTCTTTAGGCTGACCACTTTGTATTATCTCCACTTGTCTGGTATCCAACTAGTCCAATACCAAGTGTATCAACCAGTACCTTTATTGTCCTGCAATCTCACTATCAGAAACCTAGACTGTCAACCAACCAACAGACTTTCCCTAATAATTGTAGTAAGAGTACCACATCTTGGTGCTCACTACAGGGGCTTTTAGCCAATTCCTTCACCAACCTCTTATCAACGCCTATAAAGCCTCTGAAAATGGAAGAACCTATTTAATATGTTTAACACAAGATTCTCTGGAGTGCCTCTCCTGCCTTTGAACAATGACATTTAACAAGTTGGTTGTCCCAATAGATCTGGCTCTACAGCCACTACTCAATCAGCACCATCTTAAGCAAGCACCACCAACGTGGGCTCAGCTGTAGTATTCACCCCCAAAGGGTAAGCCAGTTGTTAACTGGAAGAAATACTTCCAGACCCTCAACTACTGCCACCAACAATCCCACCAGACTGAACCAGTTCCCTCTTGGGAGTTGAACCACAGCCAATTGAGCAAACCAACAGGCCAGCACTCCAAGCAGGGTGCTGAACAACCCTAACAATTGTCCGAGTCCAGTAGAGCAACTTTTCTCTATAGAAATTCCCACAGTTCAACCAATCCTGATCCCTCCTCTGGGACCCTGGGAACCTTCAAGCCAACTGGTACAACAGTTGGTCCCAACCTTTGAGGCCTTTAACTTCTCTGCTTCTGGAGTCGGTCAAACCCTTGATTGTTGGCCCTCAGCGCCCATTTACCCTGTTTCCAACAGTCCCAGTCTGCAGCTGTTCCCGATTGCTCCTTCCATTGGACCAGCCAACACTGACCCATATCTCCCTCTGGATACTTTAGTGGAGACCACCAACACAGAGCAAGACCTGCAGGAGATTGAACAAATGATTGAGTACAAAAATGGAGCTCTTCCTTGATCAACTGTGAACAGTTTGGACAGATTGACTATGTATACCACAAGAGTTGGCCATCCCAAACTTATGGACGCTGTAAATAGACTTAATCAGGTCAATGCCAGCCTCCAAGATTTCAACAATTGACATGAAGACTTACAACAGTTGGCGGCTATAAGTTTTGAGCTCCAAGGCAAATAGAATAATGTCACCAACCATCAACTGGAAGAGTCTAACGCCTGTGCCAGAGAGACTGCCGTTTATTTAGAGGGGATAACTCAAGAGTCAAACACCTTTGTGGATACTCATTTTACTCCTCTTTGCAACTTAACTTTCACCTTGGCTACCAACTTGGAGTTGTCTGTGATGCACCTTGAGGCTCAAGAAATGACCCTTACCAATCACCATTGTCACATGCAAGAATTAATGAAACAGATGAGTTGCCTGTCTCAAGCAACCTCCACGCAAAGTGCTGTTCAACAACAGCAGAACACCTCAATCACTCATTTGGACGCTCAGGTTACCAGGCAATTTAATGAAATTTTTACGCAGATTGAAGAGGTACAACGCCAATGTACCAAAGATTTAGCTACCACAACTGCCGCAGTAGTGGAACAGCTTACCAACTGCAACCAAGGAGTACAACAGGCACACACTGCCAATCAAGACCTAACAGAGCAATGGGTGGGTTTACAGCTCAATTGGCTAACACCACCACTCTACTGAACAACCAAGGACAAGTAGTCAAAGAGCTGAGAGTAGCCACAACTACTCTAGAAGAACGCTTTGACCAATTGGCCATTGGGGATCCAACTACTCACAATCCCACTATCATTGGTAACATCCTAAATCATGGTTGAGCTGACCCTGCTTGACCTCCTCAATATACTCCTCCTGAGATAGCAACTGGAGCAAATGCTATGCCAATTGGGAGTGCAAGTTCAAGAAGCCACCACCGTCGCCAGAGAAGCCCTGAGAGCCACTGACACCAGTCCCGCTGCCACCAACCCAACTACTCTGATAGTAGTAGCTTTAGTGCCAATTCTGGTTCTGAGGATGAGTCAACCATCTCGTCTTCTATGTACCAGCAAGGAGTGCATCATGGTTCTAGTTCAGGCAGAACTAAACCAAATAGTCTCTTCAAGACCAAATTCTCCATGAACAGCCACATTGACATCCACATGTGGCTGGACACCTTTGAGAAGGCTAATGAAGGACTAGGGTCAAGAGAAATGGGTCTAGCCTGTATCTGCATTCTATATGAAGCCGTACTGGCTGACATCTCTCAGCACCTTCCCAGAAACTACAAATAAAAGAATGTGAAAAAAGTTCTCCTTAAAGTCTTTGATTCAGAAGCAAGAGACAAAATTGATAGGAATAACTTCCTGGTTCTAAAGATTAAGAACTTCAAAGATTTCCCCCGCAAATTCCAATCTATGGTAAGTTGGCTGCAGGTGAAAAACTTCATCAGCCCCAACAACTGTTGCTGTGCCCTTTGACATGCCTTGTTATCATACAAGGATCTCTGGCTTGAGTTTTCTGGTCAGATTAATGGCCTTCACAACATCACTTCAATTGTAGAACAAGTTTTCACTTTAGGGAAGCTCAAAACTCAGTTAGATTGTCTAAAGCATACTGACCAATGGGTTCATGCCACCCCAGAACCTTCCCCAATTTCTGTCTATCAACATTTGTCTTATTACCAAAGCAACTCTAATGCCCAGTTGACTCCATACCATATGCAACCCGACTACATAGGCTGCAGAATTTTTAAGGAAAAGACGCATATGCAGAAGGATTGCCCCAACTTTGTTGTATACAAAAAGGACCAGGAGATGTTTAGAAACAGAACTCAGGGCCAACCTGGAGTTCACGTAGTCTCTACTGAGGACACAGTCCACATAGAAGACTACTTCTCTTCTGACAAGGAGTCAAAAAACAAATAGGTGATGGACTCAGGGAGTCCCCATCACCTCTGCCTAAACCTCCCCCAACAACAACCTAGCTGGTATCTTTGCTGTATTATCAAATCCAACCAGTAAGAAATCAGCACAGGATCAACAACTAGAGAAAAGACATGCCTTAATGGAATCTCTTAACTCTATTATTACCAACCCAACCTTCTGTCCCTACCTGACCCAGCCTATACCTGACCTGCCCTCAACTGACTCCAATAGTGATTCCAAAGATGTTCTCCTGTATCCTGACAATTCTTTTGTCAATGTGTCCCTTCTTATCCCAATGAAGATCTTCCTGAAAGCTTTGCCTATGTTCAAGGATTGCTTGGATGCCCTACAAGAGCATCTAAGAAACAACCCTATATGTAATATCACTAATAATGCCATCAATCCTTCCAAAACATGCACATGGGTTCAACTTAAAGTCTTCAACACTCCAATCCACGCTGTTGTCAACACAGGAGCACCAACAAAAATAGTCTCATCTCAACTGGTATCCAATCTTTGCTTTAAACCAGACTTGGCTTACAACAAAAGCTTCTCCACTGCAGGAGACCAACAAACCATTGCAGCCGGTGCCTATAGTAGTATTCCATTGATATTTGGCAATTTAGTCCTAACAACAAGTGCTGTTGTGCTAAAATCCACCAGCTATGATATGCTAATAGATACTAACCTGCTTTAACAATACAATGCCATAATAGCCATGGGCGCTGGAAGAATAACCCTTATGGGATATTCTACTCCCCTATTGTTTAATGACAATCAAACGTCGTACATGGTTTCTCAAGGAAAAGCTGACCAACATCATACTTTAATTAAGTATCCCCATGGTGTTATGGGTATTCCCTATTGTCTTGCTAATTCACATACCAAGACCCTTTAGTCTTATGCTAACTCTGCTACAGGCATTAAACTAAAGGCAAATCATTCAATGGTAATAGAGCCCTTCATGCAAGTAGTTGTTAGCACTGGTATTCTGATTGATGTCCCTCCCAGAATGTCACTCAATGTGTTTAGCCTTCTCCACCCTTTGCTGGTTGAACCAATTGCAGCCCCAGGATTTTGTGATGAAGCCAACCATTCTGAACTTAAGGTGTTATTGATGAACCTGTCACCAAAGAAGATTGTTGTCCGGAGACACCAACCAATTGCATATGTTAGGATCAAGCCAACAACAGACATTGATTCCGTCTACTACGTTGGAAACCTATTGGAATTAGGGATTTCAAAGACACCTCTGACTCATTCTCACTTGGTACTAGCCGTTATTCTACATGAAGAGATGTCTGGTCTTTCTGAGGGGGAGATGTCCAAGTTTGAAAAGCTTTTAGATGAGTTCAAAGACATTTTTGCATCATCCAATTTTGACTTAGGTTGTTCAAAAAGAGTTGAACACAGAATCAATGTTGGTGACTCAGCCCCAATCTACCAAAGGTCCTATTGTAAATCACCCAAAGACAATGCAATAATTGGTGAAGTTCAATGACTGCTAAGTGTTGGTCTTTTGAAACCATCAAGTAGTCCCTGGGCTTCCCATCTCCTGCTAGTTAAGAAGAAAGATGGCACAAACCAAGCCGTCATCAATTACTGATAGTTGAATTAGATCACCAAGAAAGACAAGTATCCATTGCCACGTATCAACAAAACACTAGACCAACTAGGTGGTACACGTTACTTTTCAGCAATGGACTGGGTCTCTGGTTGCTGGCAAGTACCAATGGCCAAAGAGGATCAAGAGAAATGCGCCCTGATCACAGCAGCGGGATTATACCAACCAACCAGAATGCCCCAAGGATTAGCAAACACACCAGCTACTTTCCAACAACTAATGGATAGTACATTTGCTGACCTTAAGCTAAGTTGTGTTCTCATATACTTGGACAACATAAACGTTTTCTCCAAAACATTTGATGAACATCTTAGCCACTTGAAGGAAGTCTTCTTAAGGCTTCAGAAGGAAGGGTTGAAACTCAAACCTTCTAAGTGCTCTTTCTTTAAGACTCCCTTTGAATTTTTGGGTCATGTCATCTCCAGCAAAGGAATCAGACCTATCCCAGACAAGACGTTGGCCATAGCTCTGATGCCTTCCCCCACCAACATGAAAGGAGTACAAGTAATCCTAGGCATGGCAGGATACTATTGCCAATTCATACCCAACTTTGCTGAAATAGCCCAACCACTCTTCCACTTGTTAAAGAACTCCACCAACTTCAACTGGACTAAAGAGTGTGAAAAAGCATTCCAATCCTTGAAAAACGTTCTGACAACTAATTATCTACTAGCATACCCCAATTATTCCAAGCCTTTTGCCCTACACACCAATGCTTTGAATATTGCTATTGGTGCAGTACTATCACAAACTAACAAAAAAGTTGGGGAACATCCAGTTGCTTATTTCTCAAGAACCCTCAATAAGCATGAACAAAACTACAGCACTACTGAACGTGAATGCCTTGCAGTTCTTTATGCTATCAAAGAGTGTTGACCATATGTTCATGGAACACACTTTACAGTAGTCACTGACCATTTGAGCTTAGTATGGCTACAAAAAATGAAGGATCCAGAGGGTAGAATAGCAAGATGGGCCGCCAAGTTGCAAAACTTTGACTTCAACATCATCTACCAACCAGGAACCAAACATGGAAATGCCAACTCCCTATCTAGACTACCAATTGTTACTGCATTAGGAGAGGACCTCAATGGTTTATATGAATTGATCAGTTGAACCAAGCAATGGAGTTCTTTAGACAACCAAGTTAAAAGGATGCTCCAACAACTGAGTCAAAATGCATTCATACAGGATGGTAAACTCTTTAAGAATTATAAGGGCACCATTCTTCCCTATATTTGTCCCTTCAACCAACTTTCCTGTTTTGATGAGTTTCATTGACAATTAGGTCATGCAGGAATACAACAGATGATGAAAACAATGTCATAATACGTTTATTGGGAAAATATGATGACCAACATTGATGAATACGTTGACAAATGCCTTCAGTATGCCAGGTTTAGAGAGAAACCTAGCTAACACTCTTACCAATTTGTCCTGCCTGGATACGCTTTCCAGACTGTGTCAATTGATGTTGTTGGACCACTCCCAAGCGCTGGTCCAGGAAAACTGAAGTACATCATATTTGCAATAGATCACTTAACTAAGTGGATTGAGGTACAACCTGTTGCTTCTGCCAACTCTTTACAGACTGCTAAGTTTGTGCTTCAAGAAATCATTGCACAACATGGCTGACCTGCGACAATTCTAACCAACAATGGAACCAACTTTGTCAAAGCCATCCTGCCCTGTTTACATTAATTGATGGTAATTCAGAGTACTTCTTCAGCTCCCTACTGTTCAAGACAAACAGAGCCGTTGAACAAGTCAATGGAACCCTAGTTAGAATACTGAAGAAATTAGCATACAATCGGCTTTCCTCATGGGATATACACCTAGGTGCAGCCGTCATGGCTTACCAATTCACTGTACACTACAGAACTGGTGTCAGCCCATTCAAGATGATATATGGCCAACAACCTGGACTGCCCATGCACTTGGTACCCCTGAACACCAATTGTAGTGAATCTACTTATTTCCAACAATTGAATACCCTGACCAAGCAAATAATGCAAATTCAGTCTCAAGCTTTTAACAGCTTAAAGGAACATTGAGTTAAGAGTTACTCACAGGACCAGGTAAACCTACCAGCACTTTCAATGTTCCAAGTTAGCAACCAAGTTCTTATGTACCAACAACAACTTCAAAAGCCACAAAATAAGCTAGACAGCTTATGGACTGACCCCTGTAAAGTTATTGCTAAAGTAGGCTATGATATCTGCAATCTTAAGGATTTAACTTCTGGACAACTTATTAATTGAGTCCATGCTAAATTCCTGAAATAATGTCCAGTCAACTATTTGAGACTGACTGGACCTCTGGCTAAGGTTTAGGGTTACCCTTACCTTACCTAGTTTTTATTATCTCTATTTTTCTATTCTATATCCTACCCTTAACTCTATTATAAGGATGCCCCAAAGAAAAACATAAGAAGAAAACATGAAATAAGAAAAGGACCTTTATTTTCTACCTTGCTCATTTGAGGGAAATGACAAATGCAAGTGTATAGAGCACCTCACAAAGATGATGCATAATTTACACAGCCTTACCAACAATATCAGTCTCCAAAGGTTTACTGGAGCCAACCTTACGGAAATTCATGAAGTCTGGGAATTTGACTTGGTCTAATTGTGCTACGCCAAAATTGGAGCCAAAAAGACCAAACACCAGAAGACCAAGGCTGGCTAGAAACTCCAACTGAGATCCGTTAGACAACCAGCTATTCAAGAACTCAGCAAGTTGTTCCTTAGTTATATCTGTAATCTTTTTGGCCGACACATCCTTCTCATGGGCTACTTCAAACAGAATCTCTAAGGTGAGAAGATATAAAAACCCCATTGATTGGCCGTAAGTAAAGTTATCCTCCTGGGACATGGTGATGAAGAATAACTCCCAGTACTCTGCAGGACAATGCTTTCCTACTCTATTTTGAAGAGATATTGCTTGTGGTGCCATATGATACTCCCCAGGCATGGCCCAACTAAGAGCCACAGGACAACAGATCACTAAAACTTTCTCTTGTTTCTCCTGGCTAAGTTCTGAATCAATTGCCTCTCAAAGAAATTGGTCTAACTCTACCTCGTACAATTGTTGTTCTGCCAACAAAGATGTGTTCTCCATACAACAAAGAAGAGGAATTGGTGTTTTGCCATCTGGAAATTCCACCTTGTTTGCCTTGTGAAGTTCTCTCCAATAGGATCCCAGCCAAAGGATGTTACTATCAAAATCCATGGGCACTGCATACCCCATGTTGGTGTCCTAAGCATGGTTAATAATTTATTAGTTCTTGTTGTTACCTCAGGGATTGGCTTCATAGCTCTTGGATTCAATGCCTCTGTACGTTTTTTGGACGTTCTTGCATCAACCAGATTTTTGAAAGCCAACACTTCCTTCTGGATGTCTCTGCTCATCTTCTCGGTAGGATTCTGTCAATTGATAGGCTTTTCCTTCTTAGTGGTAGACGCAACTGGCTTACGTGACACAACCTGAGGTTTCTTTCTGGTCTGTTCCAAGGTTTTCTGTTGCTCCTTGATGTCAAATACCTTCTGGTAGTTACTCAAAGTACTCATTGAGAGTGTCTGTTGACTGCTACTGGCAATGGATGTGATCTGTTGTCAAAAATGCTCCAACTCTTCCATTTCCTTGGCATAGTTGTCCATTATACTAGATACCTCAATCAACCCTTTTGTGATTGTTTCATTCTCCTCAATAACGGTTGATTGTTTGGCAACCAGTTCTGCTACAAGCTTTTTGATATCCTCCATTTTTTTGCTGATTGGCTCTATGAGATTTTGCATTTATAGTCTATTTATGTGGGAGGATGGGTGGTTAAACTCATCACCAGTCAATTTCTGGAATCCTAATTGTTATTGAGTTCTTCCTGACTGAATAGCATCCAGATTGTCTTCTCAATAGGGCCATCATTCTGGATGTGTATGACAACAACTAGCTTCCGGATGGTTTAACCCTAACAACTTGATTCTGGATCAAAAGTACACTGATTCTCAGTTAAGTTACTTCACCAAACTTTTCACCAGCTGTTGTTGCAGATAAACTACCCCAACCTTCAGCCTTATTAACCTCCTTGTGCCGCTGAGGCTGTTCCACCTTCTCCTGATTGTTGGGCTGATCTTCTGTGTTCACATTCATTTTCCCCTCTCTCAACCCCTAAGTAATGATCAACTTACCTTTAGCTATCAAGTGAGTTGTAGTATTTAAACTCCTTCTCTTCTTCTTAATAAATATACGTTATACCCCCCCTTATTTTAAGCTACACCATTGATTACTTTTTTGAGTGTATAATTTAAGGGCTACAAAGGCTAGTCTCCTCCCATTGACCAAACTGCTAACTAAGCTTGACTATAAGTCACTTGTTTAGGATTCACTTTTGAGTAATTGCTGTCGCTATTACTCTAAACCCTTTGTTGTTCTTCAGGCCAACCACTTTGTATTATCCCCACTTGTCTGGTATCCAACTAGTCCAATACTGAGTGTACCAACCAGCACCTAGATTGTCCTGCAATCTCACTATCAGAAACCTAGACTGTCAACCAACTGACAGACTTTCCCTAATAATTGTAGTAAGAGTACCACACCACTAAATCCAGTATAGTGGTGCTTGGGAGCTTAATCAACGACTATGGACACTAATAATAAAAATATGGTAGTAAATAATAAACTTATATAATCACATATGTGTTTTATTAATAGAATTGGATTTGACAAAAAAAGTGTCAAACTGAAAACTTTTGCCTTAAGAGTGTTGAACACAGATTTTTTCATTTCAATTAGTAAATTTACCTATAAATTATCCCTTAAATCCGTCTTTTAGCTAACCAAATTATTAAACAGAGTTGAATTCAAGTAAATTCAATCTTGTTTTTTGGAATTTAACCCCTATATTACTAGTAAATATTAATATAAAATCTGTTAAGCCAAAAATACTGATAGATTCACATATGCGGCACTCAACTCCCTGGTACTTGGTAAAGTGTCAAGTACCAGGGAGTCAATTTTACCACAGTTGCTGTACCATGTTAGAACCCCTCTTGGAGATTTCTCACTATTAACATGGGCTAATTGGGGTCTCTGTTAGTGCATAGTAGATGTTTACAGTATATCCTTGATAGGGTGTCTGCATTAAGCATTTTCTTTCCTGTTTTGTACTCAATTGTCATTGGGTACCTTTTTATAGGCTCATCCATTCAGCTTGTTGTATATATAAGTGTTGTTGAGTCTTGAAGAAAAATAATGACTTGTGGTTGGTTAGCACTTTGAATATTTGTGCACCTTTCAGGTAACATTGCCATTCCATAAGACAGTGAACAATAGCTGCCACCTCTTTATCATGTATCAGATACCTTTGTTCACCATCAGACAGTTTTCTTGATTCATATGCTACAGGGAGGAAGTCATTTTCTGCAGTTTGAATTCTGGGTGCTTCTCCTATTGCATAGTTGGAGGCTTCAGTTTCTAGCTCATATACTCCTTCACAATTTTGGTACTGTAAGATAAGACCATTAACCATTTGTTGGGAATTTATACTGACTTTGTTCTACCCTGTCAATCTTAATGGCCTGCCAAGCCATATATTGGAGAAGCTTCTGATATATTACCAGCAGGCTTAAATGATCTGAGAAGCCTTAGTATTATAAATTTGGATCACCCAGTACAAGAACAACCAGGGATAAAATGGCTTTCCAATTATGACTGGTTCCCAATTGGCTAGAGTTATTCTGTAATACTCTGGAAAACTGCTAGGTTAAAGAACATGAGTTTCTCTGAAGATCCATAAGGGTTGCTATTGTTTTGCACTAGCAATCCGCCAGTGTCACTGCAAATCCTGTTGGGAAAGGCGCTTAGGAATGACATACTATGCGCTAAAAATAGAGCCATGTAATAGAGCTGCCACTGCTGGCATGTTCACACATGACTATATTACAGCTAGTGCCCTGTGCAAGATCTAATTTATTGAATCCCATGCAATTGCATGGATGTCTGACTGGGGGTGATGCTGGCGGTCTGGGGATGGAAATACTACTAAGCAAGAGTTAGATGCACCAGATGATCTTATCCTGGCAAGAGAGAGCTAGCTCTATAAAAGCCCTTCTATTGAACTAATGAGAGGCAGACAATTTTGAAGATCCTATTGTAGAACATCTTTGCAGTAGAAGAATAAATCCAAGCCCAAAGACCATAGTCAGTGCTCAAAGAACTTAGCAAGCTGCCAGTGTAGAAGACGCTTGCTAGTTATCTCCCTTGACATTGCCCATGTTGCCCTGCCAAGGAAATCCCAGATGTTGCATGAACGCTTGTATTCATAAAAGCACTTCAATAAGCACAATGTCCAAGATTTCATATATACTTAATAAAGAAAATTGTAATCAGATCACCAGGTATGAGAGCAGAACCAAAAGTTCTGACAGTGGTGCTCACTTACAAAATGTGTTCCCTGTGCTATCTGTTGTTGGCAATTCTTTGCTCCACTACCCCAGCTTTGTTGATAAGTATGGGGGCTATATGGAGACTAGCAATGAGGAACAGGATGCATCCCTCTGCTTGGAAATTGCTCCTATCAAGTTCCAGAAGTACAAGTGGATAAAATAAATCTTGACTTCACTGGTACAATATTACAACACAAACCACATAGCTACACAATTGAGAATGTGCAATCACTTATGGACTCCTTGATGCAAGGCTAAAAATTATTGGTGACAAACAAAAAGATAGTGATTACACCAAGTTTACCACTGCAAGATCCTCTGAGCACCTGTGGTCCACCTTCAGAAGCTACCAGGAGGCTAGCAGCACTCAGCCTGGGCTACTTCTGAAAAGAGACAGGTTTGGTAGAATAACCAATATTCTTTCATACTTTGTGCACCCCGCCATCAAGCATGTACAGCACTTGGTGGCCCGCCAAAACCTCAACCTTAAAGATGTGTTGTTTTAGAATTGAGATACAGCACAACCACACCGCCCTGGTACACTAGTTGAACCCCAGCTTCCACACTGTCCAACAAGCTGTGGGTAGCATTAATTAATATTTTTCTTCTGCACATTATTGTGTAGATGATATAGTTTACCAGTTTAATAACCAGGTGGTACAAGTGGTGGCTGGGATCCTTGACTCACATGGTCTGACCCCACAATGGGCTTCAGATGTAACCTGCCACAGTGTCAACCTAGCCAAAAAGTTTGTTTCCTGGCCTGCCAGTCCAGCTTGGACAAGATAGCAGATTGACAGGACAAGCTTCACAGTATGGTCTCGGAAAATAGTGCCTACCACAAGGAGCGCCAGAACAAGATCATTTCCTGGGTAAATAAATTGGTTTAAAAAGTGAAAAAAATAAAGGAGAAGCCAGCTTCTTCCAATGGCTCTCCTTTTTCTGATCAGAATCAGGACCAGCACGCCTGCTGCCTCAACCATGAAGCTTATATCAATAATAAGCAAGTTTGTGGGAAACCATGGAGACCAACCGCGCCCTGACCAACCAGCTATATCAGGACTTGGAAGATAATTGTGTGCAGGTTACCGCGCTCAAACATAAATTAGACATCTACAGCAAACGTCTAGATCTGCTAGCCTCGACTACTCTTCTTACAGAAGGAAATCATAGCAGCCTTTTAGAGCAAGTACAATCTAACATTGCTGCCAGAAAGGACTTTGAGGCCAACATCTCTTCAGATTAGAGAAGGCCATGCTATCTGATAACAGCTTGTCTGTAGAGGATAAGCAGAGCCCTGTTCTAAACTCCTCCCCTGAGGAACAAAAGGTATTGTCCCTGAATTCTTTGACTTTACCTCCAAACATGTTACTGACAATAGCAGAGAAACCCATTGCATTCTCATAGGAGTGGCTGCCTTGCCACCTCTCACTCCACTGACTGGCCTTTGCCCTGTCAAACCAGTAGTGAAAACTTGTGAGGAAACAACCATACCAATCACAAGTTCAAGCCCTTGAACTTACAAACCTTTGACCAAAAATATAATATCAAGACCTTTATTGGCCTCTTCAAAATCTTGATATGTGGAGCTTCTGACTACATTAAGGCAACAGCTCTGACCAATGCTCTTGACCCTGTCAGTGTGGACGTAATTATGCCTCAACTCCCAGCAGAAGAATGGTCTTATGAGGATGCAAAAATTGCAGTAATCAAGGAATTGGTAGTGAAACCAAGTTGCAAGCAAGAAAGGTGAAATTCAGCAACATTGCTTTCAAGAAATATGAGAGTGTTCAAGATTTTCTGACTGCTTCAATCATGAAGCATAGGTACTCCTAGGGGCAGGAGTACTTACCAACTTGGATTGTTGCATCACAATGAGTAGAGCTCTCCAGCCATTTAGAGAGCTATTTAATGTGATGTTTCCAGTACTATACCAGGCCAATAACACCCAAAAAATTACCAGTTATTTGGGTTGGCTTGGGGCCCAATTTGGCACTCCCAATAAAGGAATGACCAGTTGCAATGGGTCTGAGAATTGAGGAAGAAACCAGGATTACAAACAAATCAGTCAAGCCACTTGAAGGGGAAAAAGATGCTACTGCCAAGCTCACAGGAGAGGGTAAGCCCTATAATTCCAACATTACCTGCCAAAAGTGCAATAAAAAGGGGCACTGGGAAAGTCAATGTTGTTCTAAAGGCAAACCTCCTAGGGTCAATGTAGTAGTAAAAACTGAAGAGAAGAGCCAGGGGAAAGCAAAGGTGGGCCAGTAATGGAATATACTGCACCCCATATTCCCTTGACTATTCCAAAAGAACCCGACAGAGATAAGCCCAAGGAGCCCACCAAGATTGCCAAGGAGACTGCCCAGACCGCCAAGGAACACGCCGAGCCCACCAAAGACCCCGCCAAGAATGCCGCCCTGAAAAAAGGATTGCCCAAACTCTTTGCTCTTAGTCAAGACTTTGAAGAAGACCCTGTACACCAATTGGTTACCAATGACCTGTATGCCATCCCTGCACGCAGAAGAGGTAGACCCCAGAAGACTACTGCCAATGCAGTGGAAGTAGTCTCCAAACCTTATGCCGCACAAGTACAGGAAACCTGCTTGAATGAGAACCTAAATGTTTCCAGTGACATTCCCAATCTCAAAGGCGTCCAACTGGAAATGCTGCTTGAAACCATTGAGAACAACTTTCCTGACATAGTTAAGAGTCTCAAGCAATACTTTGACACCACAGCCCCTCTTGGAATTTGCCTATTAAACGTACATTCTGAAACTTACTCTGAGTGTACTTATGCAGACATTTCCGTTAACAAGGTGAAAGTAAGAGCCATAATTGACAGCAGAGCACCAATCAACATAGTCTTAACCTGCCTGGCTCAAAAGTTAGGATTGGATCCTGATATTGCGCACAGCAGAGTTTATGGAACTGCTGGTCTACATACTACAACTTCCAAAGGAGCTTACCATGCTATTCCAATGTGATTTGGTTACATTGCTGTTTCTCTGCCTGCTGTAGTTCTTCCAAGTCAAAATTACAATGTTTTTATTGGCACCGCCTTCATGTGTAAATACAGTTCGAAGATCAATATAGAGAATGACACCTTCACCATATTGAAGCAGACCATCCCGCTATATTACACCAAAGACGCCGCCAGTGTCAAGGAGAAACTGAGAATCAATTTGGCGTATAAGGACAGTATTGTAGCGGTACCATATGAGAAGAAGGGAAGAAAGAGCAAGAAATTGCCAACCCAGATAAAATAGCATAAAAAATTCCACTTTTCTCCCTGGTAACCTTCACTCTCAAGTCTGGTACACAGTGTGTTGTACCAACAAGATTGACCCTAGAAATTCCTGAAGGGTCATATGGAGAAATACATCAGCACTGGGGAAGATCAAGGTTTGAACCCTGTGTAGCGCCTGGTATAATTATACCAGGACACAGAGAAGTGCACATCTTATTTGCCAATCTTCAGGACCACAACATCCACGTGAAGAAAAACCAGATAGTAGGATTTGTGCATCTTCTGCCAATTGAGGAATTAGCTGGCTTTGAATGTATTGGGGACCTATTAGAAATGGGGCTACCTGACCAAGTCAAAGCCAGTGCTTATGCAATCACCCCATTGGCTAACCTGTTCTCTTTAAACAAAGAGCAACAGGAACAAGAAATTTCCCTGTTTGAGAAGTACAGATTCATCTTTGCTGAAGATGATTTTGACTTGGGATGTTCTGTGGAGGTTACCCACCACATTGACACTGGTAAAAACAAACCAATTCAACTTTGCCCTATTTGACAATCAAAGGCCAGCAAGGAGACTGTCAATGAGGAAATACAACAGCTCCTAGACAGGGGAATGTTGGTTCCATCAAAAAGTCCCTGGGCGCTGCCCATTCTTATAGTGAAAAAGAAGGATGGAAGTAACCAAGTAATCATAGACTACCAACGTCTAAACCTTATCATAAATAAGAATTCCTACCTGCTGCCAAGAATTGACAACGCCTTAGACCACCCGGGAGGCGCAAAGCTCTTCTCTGCAATGGATCTTATCTCCGGGTATTGGCAGATCAAACTGCCACCAGAAGAGCAAGAGAAGTGTTCTATTATCACTTCTCAAGTCCTTTTCCAACCAACGTGCATGCCCCAAGGATTATGTAACGCTCTGGCAACTTTCCAACAAGCTATGGACACCATCCTGGGAGATATCAAGTTGTCTTGCGTTCTTGTGTATCTGGATGATATTAATGTCTTCTCTAGGACGTTCACAGATCATTTAGAGCACCTGGAAGCTGTCTTTAGGCAACTAACAGATGCCAACTTAAAGATAAATCTAGGAAATTCCAGTTCTTTAAGGACCAGCTCAAATACTTGAGTTTTTTAATTGACACAAAAGTACTACAGCCACAACCTGCCAAGATCAAGGCCATCACTAAGATGAAGACTCCCAAGAGCAAAAGAGATATTCAGGTGCTCCTAGGCATGATATATTACTATTACAGGTTTATTCTGAATTTCTTGCGTACAGGTGAACCTCTCTTTTACTTGCTTAAAAACAGAGTACCTTTTACCTGGACATCTGCCTGCCAGTCCACTTTTGACTCATTAAGAACCAGCCTGTCTGGCAGTCCAGTGCTTATGTATCCTGATTTTACTAAGCCCTTTGTGGACCATACAGACACATCTTTGAGCGCTCTAGGAGCAGTACTTTCTCAGAATGACAACAACAGTGAAAAACATCTGGTTTCTTATGCCAGCCGCTCCCTGAGCATCCATGAGCAGAATTACACTGTGACAGAACGTGAATGTTTGACAGTGATATATGCCTACAAACAGTTCCTGGTATATCTCCATGGGGTTCACTTCACAGTTGTGACTGACCACGCCAGCCTGAGCTGGCTTCAGAACCTATGAGAGCCAGAAGATTGCCTAACACAATGGGCTCTAAAGATGAAGTCATTTGACTATAAGATAGTGCACCGCCTAGGAGCAAAACATCAGAATGCCAACTGCTTGTCCAGACTCCCAACTGTTAATAGTGTATCTTCAAAGGCTGATGTACTGTATGATAATATGTTAACTGGCCAGTTTGAGGACAAGCCTGACAAAATCCAGGCTATCCTCCTGGAACTGATGAGGGACTGTAGAGTAGAAGATGGTAAACTATACAAATACCATCAAGGGAATAAGTACATTTTCCCCCGCCCTTTGGAAAGATTGTCCCTGATCATGGCTGCACATAAGGTTGTTGAGCATGGCAGCCTCCAAAAGATTGTTTTCCAGCTGCAGCTCCATTATTATTGGGAGTCCTTGTTATTTGACACTAAGGAAACCTTGACTTGCTGCGCGGAGTGCCAGCACAAAAAGCCATTAGTGCCCAAGCATCAATTTAAGGCTGTCAAGCCCAAATTTTCTTGGCACACCGTCAGCATTGACGTTGTTGGCCCTCTTCTAATGTGTGTTGGTTAGCTCAGATGCATAATTGTAGCCATAGATTACCTTACCAAGTGGGTAGAGGTGGAAGCCCTTCAGCACGTCAGCGCTGAAGCCACTGGAAGTTTCATCATAGAGCAAATTATTCACTGCCATGGCTGTCTGCAATTCATTCTTATGGACAATGACACTAACTTCACGGCCAATGTTATTCCAAAGCTTAATGAGCTCATGGGTGTGAGGGGAGTGCTCTATACTCCATACCACCTAGAAACAAAAGGGATGGTTGAGAGAGCAAATGGCACCTTGGTGAATATCCTTTGGAAACTGGCAGATAAGCGTACCTCCAAGTGGTATCTGTTCCTACCAGCAGTTGTGTTTGCATATAACATCTATATTCATAGCACAACTAAGTTTTCCCCATTCTAGCTGATGTATGGTTGACACCCTGCCATCCTGCCAATCCTGTTCTCTGCTATGGGCAACCCTGGGGAGATCACTTACAACCAATACATGACAAGATTGGCAGATACATTGATTAAGCTTCAGGCTGAAGCTTTCACAGAGACTACGCTGACCAGAACAAGAGGACGCCAGCAAGATAATTCCAACTGCCGCACTCTTCCAGAGTTCAAGGTTGGAACTTGAGTTTCCTATCACAATAAAGTAATAGGAAAGGCACACAAGCTTGACACTATATGGAAAGGTCCATTTGAAGTCATTGAACAAACAGGCCAAGACGCCTATACCATCAAAGATGTTTTGGATGGGTGACTCATTAATAAAGTCTATACAAGGTTCCTAAAACCTTTTCACACTTTGCCAAACAATGGCATATAAGTTAGCTTCTTATATTTTTAAGAATATAAATAAAAAATTTCAAACTGCTTTTTATCATAAATAAGCAAAAAAGGGGCAAGACTAAAGATCTCCCTCCTGATACTTGTTGTTGTTGGTTTCCTTGTCCTTGTCACCTTCTTCTTCTGTTTCCTCTTTGTCCTTGTTGGAATCCTCCTTGGGATTAGCTGCGCTGGGGCGTTCAGGCCCGGGTGTCACCAT
The DNA here is from genome assembly GCA_014839935.2 of Entomophthora muscae. Taxonomy (NCBI): domain Eukaryota; kingdom Fungi; phylum Entomophthoromycota; class Entomophthoromycetes; order Entomophthorales; family Entomophthoraceae; genus Entomophthora; species Entomophthora muscae. The sequence goes on from QTSX02007231.1 coordinate 109,132, forward strand.
AGATATGTCAGGCTCTTGGTCCCCAGCTAGAAGAGCTACGTCTCGGGGAAGTGACTCAAATGCAAACTGCCAGTTTTCAACAAACAGGAAGACAGCCATACACAACCACAACTTTTGTGGGAAGGAGAAAGGTGGGAGAAATTGATCAAAGGAAGGGGATGGACTCAAAGTTTCAATTGACCTGCCAGAGGCCACCCTCTAATGAGTATCCACAACTCAGAGCAAGGCAATCCATTATAAAATCATCAATGGAAAGTTACTCATTAGGTAGTACTACCCTGATATTCCCAACGGCATTCCTAATGAGAATCCCAATGGGCAGCCATCCTATTTAAGCTGCCCTGGGAAAGACACATGTCAGTCCTAAGCATTATGTTCCCACATAATACCATGAACCGTACTGTGGCTTTTCAATATCCATTATGGAAGGTACCCCAACAGTGGCAGACTACCTTTCCCAGGCAACTATCCCGCTGGTTGCAGTTGTCAACCTGAAGCTTCTTATACACCAACAAGAATGGCAGGAGGTGATGAAACCAAGATTGGATAATCTGGTCCATGATCTGAATAATAAACCCTTGGTCCAAACTATCCACTTGCTTGTTGGCACAGGAAGCCGCAACCAGGTCAAGGAGGTTGTGGCTTAGGCGCTCTGCCAATATCTCATCATCCACAGAGAAGAAGCCAAAGCTCAAACTAGTAATATGTGCCTTGAGATCCTTCTGGGGTCTTTGTTGAAGAACAACAAAGAGAAATTGACAACACAATTTGTAGCCAGAAAAGAGGACAGCACAATTAAAATTGGGCATATTGATTTGATACTGAACAGTTGGCAAGTTGCCAACTGGAGCCTGTGAGGCTGAAGACCCCTGGATCAAAGCCCAGGTGTCAATGGGCTGCTCTCCAGAAGAAGCCAAGGGGATTTCTACATCCTGCTGGGGTGACGCCTTGTGAGTTGGCTGCTTTGGGGGTGACTTAGGCCCCTGATGTGCCTGCTTTTGGGGAGGTTCCTTGTGACCCATACCAGTAAAAACTGTGCTGGTGTCTCTATTGCAAAGCCTGCAAATATGTGCCTTCTTGGCGTCATAATACATTTCCTTGAACAGGGAACAATCTGAAACCAACATGGCAGCAATGAGGCTGCAGGCATCTGTAACTTGGGAAGTGTTGGAAGTGTTGCTGGAATGCAATATTATGATTAATTATTCACTCTTGATAGTATAACTAAGTAAAGTTGGGGGAAATGTCAGGAATTTATACTGACTTTGTTCTACCCTGTCAATCTTACTGACCTGCCAAGCCATATATTGGAGAAGCTTCTGATATATTACCAGCAGGCTTAAATGATCTGAGAAGCCTTAGTATTATAAATTTGGATCACCCAGTACAAGAACAACCAGGGATAAAATGGCTTTCCAATTATGACTGGTTCCCAATTGGCTAGAGTTATTCTGTAATACTCTGGAAAACTGCTAGGTTAAAGAACATGAGTTTCTCTGAAGATCCATAAGGGTTGCTATTGTTTTGCACTAGCAATCCGCCAGTGTCACTGCAAATCCTGTTGGGAAAGGCACTTAGGAATGACATACTATGTGCTAAAAATAGAGCCATGTAATAGAGCTGCCACTGCTGGCATGGTCACACATGACTATATTACAGCTAGTGCCCTGTGCAAGATCTAATTTATTGAATCCCATACAATTTCATGGATGTCTGGCTGGGGGTGATGCTGGTGGTCTGGGGATGGAAATACTACCAAGCAAGAGTTAGATGCGCCAGATGATCTTATCCTGGCAAGAGAGCGCTAGCTCTATAAAAGCCCTTCTATTGAACTAATGAGAGGCAGACAATTTTGAAGATTCTATTGTAGAATGTTTTTGCAGTAGAATAATAAATACAAGCCCAAAGACCATAGTCAGTGCTCAAAGAACTTAGCAAGCCGCCAGCGTAGAAGACGCTTGCTAATTACCTCCCTTGAAATTGCCCATGTTGTCCTGCCAAAGAAATCCCAGACGTTGCAGGAACACTTGTCTTCATAAAAGCACTTCAATAAACACAATTTCTAAGATTTCATATATACTTAATAAAGCAAATTGTAATCAGACCGCCAGGTCTGAGAGCAGAACCAAAAGTTCTGACATCATTTGTTCTTTTAATTGCCAAAAATGTTGATTTCTCAATGAGGTTCATACAAATTTTGTTGTCTTGCCAGTTATTGCATATAAGGGGGAATTCAAGGCTCCCCAGTTAGGGATGAATATCCTAACATAGGCTAACATGCCTAGAAATGTACAAAGCTCACTTTTATCTTGCGGTGCTGGCATATTGGTTATAGCTTGTTTCTTCTCTGGGTCTGGTGTAACTATGTCTTTGCTGATAATGTAGCCTAAGAATGGAAATTCAGTTGAAAACAAGTCACATTTGGAGGTTTTTGCTATGAGTTGATTGTTCTTAAGTGTATTACGCACTATGCAGACGTCTTTCTGGTGTTTTTTCTTAGTAGAAATGTATATAATAATGTTGCCAAGGTAGACTATGGCTCTTTTTCTAATAATATCTTTAAATAATTCATTCATAAAGGTCATTAAGTTACTTGGGGCATTTGTCTTTCCAAAATTGAGGACACAAATTCAAACAAGCTGTGCTTAGTTTGAGCTGCTGTTTTGGGGATATCTTCTGGTTTAACACAGATTTGGTGATATCCTGATGTTAAATCAATTTTTATGACAAACTGGGACCTCCCAGGGCAACAAAGAGGTCGTCAATCAGGGGCAGGGGATATATTATTTTAATTGTGATCTTCTTTAGTGCCCTGTAATCAGTGATCAGGCGCAATCCTCCATCTTTCTTTTCTATGAAAAAGACTGCCATGCCAAAAGGGGATTTGGATGGTTGGATGAGTCCTTTTTCTAGGGCTTTGTCCAGATAAGCTTTTAGTATGTTGTCTTCTTGTGGTGGTAAGATATATATGGGGAGTGCTTTTGGAACTTTTCCTTTGAGACCAACTTTGTGGTGAATACCTCTTTCAGGTGTTAGGCCTGGGAGTTTTTCTTGGAAAAAAGAAGGGAATTCTTTAATTAGCTGTTGATGTGTTGGGTCCTTTTTTAGTGAGGTCTCTAGATTCTTGAAAATAATAATCTCATATGTGCAGGTGTTCCAGTTGATTTTTCTAGGATCCTTTTCCTCTTCTGTTCTGGTAATCTTTACAAACACATGATATCTCACAGATGTTTCAAGGTGATCTAGTTATATGTGATGGTATCATTTTCCTTGCTTTATGGTGAGAGTAGCGCTATCCCAGTTGATGTAAGGTTTTGTCTTTTTTATCTTATCTAGGCTAAGTGTTGCAAATGAACCAATGTTAGCTCAGTATTTGATTAGGGAAGACAACAGTCCAATAGAAAGGGCAAAAATGAATAGAATAAGATGCACTTTATTGTAGAATATTGTGACTAATATACCATATGAGGAAAGCCATCAGGATACAGAGGGTGGCACAGTGATGGATTTCATGTAAGGCTTGAGGTCAAGGAATAACTTGCACAGGAATCAGCAAAGTCAAATTGGTAGTGCTCCTAATTAGAAGAAAGTGCCCACAATTTGATATTACCATCATATTGATCCATGCTGTTTGATACATCCTGGGGCAAGTCATCAAGTGCCCCATGTGTATTGTAAGATATGTTGGCAGGCAAGGAGGGAAAATTGATTGTAACACCCCCTTGCCCCCTGCTTGTTGTCAGACACCAGGATCAGAGTCTGCAGGAGATCTGAAGGTCTGCACAAACAACTTTTGTGTGGTATGGTGCATCAGGGGCACAAGCAATCATGGTGGAGCTTTTTAGTGTTTCCTTGGGTGTCTTCAAGTTGATAGGTGTGGTTTTCATAGACCGCAGCTATCTTGAAGGGTCCCAAGTGGTTGGGCTCCAATTTGGCTGAGTTGGGATTGAGGGCATAGACAGGGTCACCTACAGCATATCTTGCCTCAAGGTTCTTTTTCCCCTCCACAATTTTTTTGTGTTTGATGTCTTGGGCTTTTGCACAGCACTGACTCAGGGAGAGTAGTTGTCAGGGGAGGTTTCCTGGTAGCCGTGGATCATAATTTCTCTTGTTTCACCCCTGTCAAGATGTCAGGTGTTCCAAAGGCCAAGGCACTGGGGCTGAACCTGGTGCCCCTGTTGATTCTTGCTTGTGATATAAGTAGAGGGGTGGGCAGGTGTTCAGTCCACGTGGTGTTAGGGTGCTCCTGTGAGAGCTTGGCAATTAGTTGGACCAGTGAACAATTAAGATGCTCCACACATCCATTGACTTGAGGATGATAGGGGGCTGTGACTATTCTTTTTGGGGCATTTTTGGCACAGTATGCCTTCATGAAATGCCCCACAAGCTCAGGCCCACAATCTGTGATAAGATGCTTGGGTTGCCCAAAGTAGGCCGCAATCCCTTTACCAATAAAGCAGGTGTTAATGGTGGTGATCTGGTTAGTGGTTGCCCACGCTACTGGCCAACAGGTAAAATAATTGATGGTTGTAATGATGTACTTTTTACCTAGTCTATCCTTAGGGAGGGGTCCAACAATGTTGAGGGCCCACTGTTCAAAGGGCTCCATGGCTTTGATGGGCAGTACAGACTTGGGGGGTGCAGGTTTTGATGTATTCTTCTGCACAGCACACAGGTTTTGAGGAGGTCTAAAATATATTGGCGCACACAAGGCCACCAAACCTTAGGCTTCATTATTTTGAAGAGGTTATGTCCTCTGATGTGACCCAAGGTGCAGTGGTACAGTAGTTTTAAAAGCTATGGCAACAATCAAAAACAATTCAGATTTAAATGAAATGAACTCAGATTAAAATGAAATTAATTTTAAAAAAATTTATATTGATTTACAATAGATTTGGATTCATTTTAATTTTGTTTAACGCTGAGTTCATTTTTTTTAAATCTTAATTGTTTTTGCTTGTTTCCATAGCTTTTAAAACTAGTGTAATGCAGTATGGTATCTCCTTGTTGGGTGGTGGGAATGTATGGCGTCTTCTCACCTGTCTCTGCCTAATAACAGATGTTGCCAGCATCAGTGGTGAACTGTCTTTTGTTGTCCTTTAATTTGGAGATAGCTTCAGAGTTGAGGCCTTTGTAGCAGGTTGCTTCAGGAAGTAGGTAGAGCATTGGCCAGTCCAGGTCTAGGCTGTTATCCCCTGTGATGGACGCTACATACAACCTGGTGAGGATGTCAGCAGTGAAAATTTCCTTTACAGGCTTGTATTTAATGCGTAGTTGATAAGGGGACAGGTGTTTGACCCATCCTGCTTGTTGGCATGTCAAATGGGACTGCATATTGATGTACTGGAGCTACTTGTGATCTTTCAGGACACAGGGTGGAAAGGTGGCTCCTTCCAGGTAACAACAGCATTTCTTGATACAGTGCAGAATTGCTGCTAACTCCTTGTCATGAATTGGGTAATGTTGTTCTGAGTCAGTGAGATTCCTGGACTCATATGCCACAGGGAGGGAGAGAACTTTGTCAGTTTCTACCCAAAACATGCCCCCTATGGCTCTGTCAGAGGCATTGGTCTCAAGTTTGTACTGGCAGTTCCAATTGAGGAACTGCAATAAGGGTGCATTTGTAATTCTTTGCTTCAACTTCTCAAAAGCTTGATCCCTTTCAGGGGTCCATTGGAAGCGCTGTTTGATGTTTAGGAGCTCGGTGAGAGGTGCAATTAGCTCTCCATAATTGGTGATAAACTTGTGCATGTAGGTAACCATGCCTAAGAATGTACACACCTGGCCCACATCAGTGGGAGATGACATGCTTGTGATTATCTTGATCTTGGCAGGGTCTGGATTTATTCCCTGGGCAGAGATGGTGTGCCCTAGGAACAGGAGATCTGACCTGAGAAATTTGCATTTGAAAGGCTTGGCCTTCAGCTGGTTCTTACAAATGGTGTTGAGGACAGCACAGAGGTGTTGGAGGTGTGTGGTTTGATCTTTAATAAAGACAATGATGTAGTCAAGGTACACAACAACAAACTTCCTAATCAGATTCACAAATTCTTTGTTAATCAACATGGCAAAGGTGGAGGGAGCATTGATCATTCCAAAGTTCATGACTCGGCACTTGAACGGCCCGTAGCGTGTGCGGAAGGAAGACTTTGCCTCATCCCCTGGTGCAATGTAGACCTGGTTGTACCCTGTGGTGAGATCAATCTTGCTAAAGGCCTTTGCACCCGCAAGCATGTCAAACATGTTGTCAATCAATAGCAGGGGGTACTTTTTTTAACAGTTACCTCATTTAAGGCACGGTAATCTGTGACTAAGCAATGAGACCCATCCTTCTTGGCTACAAAGAAGACAGCGGCCCCATATGGCAAAAGTGAGGGGCAGATGAAGCCCTTGTTGAGTGTGTCCACAAGGTGTTGACAGAGAGTCTTGTTTTCCCTGGGCGTCAGACAATAAAGGGGCTGTGCCTTGGGCAGTGACCCTTGTAGTTGTACAACATGCTGAATCTCTCAGGGAGGTGGTAGTTGGTCTAGTGTTTCACTGAAAAATTATTATACTCCTTGAGAAGTGCGGCAAGTGCTGGTGGGGGAGGAGTGGCTAAGGGGAGAGCTGCAAGTGGTTCAGCACGGATAACTTTGACTGAAAATTGATTAAAGTCCAGTTTTCCCCCCCTTGAAATTGTATTTACCTGTCTCTATGATTATGAAAAACACGGTGTCATGCAGTACTTTTTCATTTTGATAGAATAGATCTGGAAAACCACCCCATTACTGCTAAGGGTGACAACTGATGTATCCCAGTCAATATAGGGACAGTTGTGCTGTAGCCAGTCAAGACTAGCAATAATGTTGTGGCTGAGCCCCGCCATAATTGGTCCAGAAAGCTTAACCTGGATGTTCCCCATTCTCACAAAGAAAATTTGTGGGGTCCCTGTCCACCAGTCCCCAAAGTGTGTCCTGGGTCATAGCCAGGGACTGGCTGGAAGGATTTTTTTCCCTAGCAAGGGAAAATGTATCTCAGAAATATGTATAGGGGTCAAAATGGGCTTTTATTTACTCTCATAAGGAAGATCCCCTTAGAAACCTTCTGGTATTTGGCCTGGGGGGTCAAGGAAACAATATGGATTTGTCAATACTTGGAGTCCTCCAACAATATCTTGGACTCCTTGTACTTGGTCTTGGGCTCCTGTGTTCTAATCTTAGACTCCAGAGCCGCGCTTAGGATCCAACTTCTTATTCTTGGGCTCATGCTCTATTATCTTGGGCTTCAGCTCTCTTTATAGCTCCAGTGACCTTGTTATTCTACTTGCATAAGTACAACCAAGCTCCTGCTAGCAATCAAAAGGCTTCCAAAAACCTCTTGGCAGAAGCTAAAAAAGCCTAGGAAAGACTCAGAAAGACCCTGTAACTTTCCAGCCAGCCACCTTCTTATAGTGTCCTTTTCACAACGGTTCCGCCTTCAAATGGCTTTCTTCATAAGCTTAAACCATTGCCGCTCACTTTTTTCTATAATAACTTAAGCTTACATACTCACTTTCTCAAAAGCTTAAAGTATTAATTCACTATTTCCTTGCTTATACTTTAAGCTTTTGGCTTCTGACCAATTGTATTCATCAGGAAACCTGCCAGAACTCAACCAATGAATGCAGAGCGTAGAAATAGACCATTTCTTAAGGTCCACTGTGATCCAACTATGAAAATAATTTTCACGGCTCAAACTGCTCAAACCAACAACTCTTTGCGCACCAAAGCGTTAATCAGTCCATTATTCCGGCACCAGTCTTCCCTGCATTCAACCTAAACCCATTTAAATAGTAGAACACTATCTAAACTGTTCTTTCTGGACCTCTTCAACATTATCCCCATATATTTACAAATCTTGTAAAATCCAAGGAAAAAGTCCCACCAAAACAACTTTGTATCCAGCTCTCATATCAACATACCTTCATCTATCCTAGGAACTTAATAAATATCTTATTAACACTTCTATCCACATTCCTTCTTGATTTTACTACTAAACCAAGTCAAAACATTCTACATTTCCCACTTTGGAAAATCAATTCAGCAAAATCTTGGCACATTTCTTTGGACCACTAGTTCTGCACCATCATCTTTGGGTTCTTCAGCCAGCTCTTCAACTACATCTTCCAGCTCTTCAGCTTAACCAGAAAAAAGTCCATCTTAGTTCACAGAATATCTCCTTTTCAGTCTTTAAACAGCCTATCAGTCCTCTGGCTACTCTTTTATCATGACCAGCTACTTCTGCATCATGATCTTTGAGCCCTTCCACTTATCCTCACTAGGAACCATCTTGGTTCCACCTGCACAATGAATCATTTTGGTTCCAAACTTCAATATGAACCAACAGTTCTTCAACTAGCCTTCTCTGTGATCAAACAGTTCCTCTCACTAGTCTTCTCTGCTGATTCTGTGAACCACCTCAGTTCTTTATCTCAGTCCCTGTTACCAGAACCTGTAGACCCAGAGATGAGTTTACATTGAACTGGTGTTTGACTGAGCCCTTGCAAGTGGCATTCCACTTAGTTCATCCAATCATAGATTCATCAAGTCTATGCTGTTGTCTTTACTCACCCAGGTGATTAAGTCTGGGCTTTCAGTTGCAGAGTAATCAGCTCTACTTCCCAGAGGCCTAATCACACCAAGTTCTGCAGCTTGCTTCCCCAAGCAAACTGCCTTGGTGACACCTCCAAGCAAATCTATACCCTCCAATGCTCACTCTGGGTTCTCCCCAAAATCTTCCATAGGGGCATAAACAAGGACACCCTACCAGTCCGTTAGGTAGGATGCTTGCTCACAGACCTCCTGTAAGTGTATCAGGGTATGTAGATCCCTCAGAGCTCTTCCCCTCCCTGGCAGCCTGCACTACCCGCCAGGGGTCCAAAACCTTCTCCACCTCAAACAGACAAAGTTCCCTGCTAGCTATCTCATTCTTCATCCTTTTGCAGCCACAGTTCCCTGCTAGATGAAGAACTCTAGCTCACAGCAGCCAATATCTTCTTCTGGGTGAAGGCAACATCTGCCTCTAGTAGTCTTTACACCTACTAGCTAGGCCTTACTGTCCCTAGTAGTCATTGTTCCCTACTAAGCCACTACCTGCAAAAAACAACCAAACTTTTGCTTGGCCAACATTAGCCCCACCTTCAAACCACCAAACATGTGGAACGTCACAAGGGTACTGTCTCATGGGTAATTACCACTCTGCAGGAGTCCGCTACTTTTACTGCCTTGAATTGGCTGGGCACTTGGTCTAGTTATTGCAAGTCAGCAAACGCCTGGTCAACCATAGTGTGGTTAGCCCCAGTATCTACCAAAAGTTTGTGGGTATTCCCACGGAAACAGAAGATATAGACCAAGTGGGTTACTTCATTTGAAGAGTGGATTGCTTGGAGAACAGGGCTGTTGCTATGAACCTGGAAGACATCAAGAGTTTCAACACTATTTACATTGTAATCACAGGGGTTCTTTGCAAGGAGAGATTGAGAGCAAGGACCAAGTGGGGTTGTAGAACCTATTGTATCTACAACCCCCAGGCTTTTCCCGGGTCTTCAATTTGTGCTAATTGAAGTTCCCCCTTTCAGGGACGCTTAGCCACATTCTCTTGTTGGTGGGGCTGGCGGCAGCCCACCTGATTGTGGGCACTGCCAGGTGCGGGGCAAGACTGGGTGGTTGTTGTGTTTGGCTCCTGGGGACAACATCCGGGAGGACACGGCAGAAAATTTTTATAACAAAAGATTTGAGGTTTGAAACTAGCCTTTGGTTAGCCTTCAGGGCAAAATTAAGGGCACATACCTTAACTTCCTGGAATAAAAGATGTGAAATTCCTTTTGGCAGAAAGGAAAGGAAAAAGCTTGAAAAGTATTAAAGCCAATGCAAATGTGGATAAACTTGTCTTTATTAGGAGAGATGGTTCTACTTAAATTGTAGACAAGGGTGATGATCACTCATTAGGTAGACAGAGTGGCAGAAGGGGTCACGTTGGGATGAGGTCATACCAGGATAAGTCAAGGACAGGTATGATATTCCAGAAGGGGTGGATATTGAACCAGACCCATTTGCAGAAGGCAAGGAATTCCCAAAATTGAAAGCGGAACCAACTAAATCTTTGCACATATCAATATTTGAAGGCCATATTGAAATGGCATTAATGGCGCAATTTACAACATCTCTCCCCTCAAGATTAGACACAGATAGTTGATATTTGCAGAGAAATTTAGAGTTTACCTGGGAAAAAGGATGGCTGGAGGACAATAGCTTCACAATATACTTGCCACCCTTCTTGTAGGTGACTTCACAAGGTCTAACCCAGAGGGAGTCTAGCTTATGCACACACACCCCCAGTACAATTTTGGTAATAGAGGACTAGGTCACCCACTTGGTACATAGGGAGGGGGCTCTAGAAGCGTTAGAGGGCAAGAGTTCCAGGGATTTGATCTTGTAAGCAGTAGAATAGGCGGTAGTTTGGATGTCAATGATATGGTTAGTCAAGTCTTTGACATGAGCTTCAGGATTAGTAGAGGCGTCAACCTCCATCAACAGGGGTCCCAATATTGAGGGGTTAGTGGCTTCTTGTCCATACAGCATGGCAAAGGGGGACTGTGGTGATCCACATGTGTGCGGTTTTGCAGATGGGGGTTGATTTGGCTTCAAATAAAGACAATATGCTAAAGAATGATAATGTGTGGTTAGCTAGCAGCGTTTTAAACTAGTAGGTAACATGGGGATGCTAGGGGTAAGTGAGGTAAGCCTAGTAGGTAACTTGGTCTACTAGGAGAAGTGAGGTAACCCTAGTAGATAACACGGTCTACTAGGGTAAGTAAGGGGATTCTGGTAGGTAACAAAGGACTACCAGAGGCAGTTATTGCCTCCACCAAGCAGAAGGAATTGGCTGCTTTGGGCTATAGTGCTTCACCTAGCAGGGAACCGTGGCTGCGGGAGGGTGAAGACTGAAATAGCAAGCAGGGAACTTTGTCTGTTTGGGGGGAGTAGGTTTGGACCCCTGGCGGGTAACGCAGGCTGCCAGGGAGGGGAAGAGCTCTGAGGGCTCAATGTACCCTAATACGCTTGCAGGAGGTCTTTGAGCAAGCACCCTGCCTATCAGACTGGCAGGGTGTCCTCGTTTATTCCCCTATGGGAGCTTTAGGGAAATCCAAAGTGAGCATTGGAGGGTATAGGCATGCTCAGAGGTGTCACCAAGGTGGCTTGCTCAGGGAAGCAAGCTGCAGAACTTGGTGTGATCAGGCCTCTGGGAAGTAGAGCTGATAACTCTGCGGCTGAAAGCCCAGACTTTGTCACCTGGGTGATTAAAGACAATGCATAGACATAGATTTATGGTTGAATGGCCTAAGTGGATTGCCACTTGTGAGGGCCCAGTCAAACGCCAGTTCAATGTAGACTCATGCATGGGTCTACAAGTTCTGGTAATGGGGGCTGAGATAAAGAACCAAGGTGGTTGCGGAATTAGCAGAGAAAACTAGCAAGAGGGACTGTTTGGTCACAGTGAAGGCTAGTTGATGAACTGTTAATTCATATTGAATGGAATGGACCAATATGGTTCAGTGTGTTAAAGGAACAAATTAGGTTCCTAGTGAGGATTTGGTGAGGAACTGGTTAAGGATAAGCAGAAGGACTAGCAGATCATGGTGTAGGATGGCTAACAGAGCAGAAGTTGGTGCTGAAGAAATGAAGGGCTGAGAGGATGACCTAGCTGTACTGAATACAGAGGCTGGAAGAGCTGGTTTAGTGACTTTTGAGAAGAAATTTGGATATAAAGAAGAAGTTAAATAAAAATTAAAGACTGCCTGATTATGATTAAGAAAGAATTGAAAATCATATAAGGGAAAAGAAAGAAAAGAAAAAATAACCTATAGTTTGTTAGAACTATATGTTATTTTTAGAAAAAAAGATTAAAGAGAAAATGGACCAGAAGGAAGCTGGAAGAATAACAGAGAAACTGTGAGGTCAAAAGAGAAAATTTTGCTGAGAACAACTAGGAAAGCAAAAGGACAAGCAACAGGCAGGTTCAAAGATGCAAAACGTTGAAAGAAACACAGAGAAACACGGAAAAACGTTGAAAAATTAAAGGATCGAAATTGCCTAAGTAAAACATATGTGGAAGCGCTCAAGATTTGCCAGGGAAACGTGACGGGAATTACAGCAAAACTGTTCAAAACGCAGAGCAGTTGTTTACCCGGAGCAGGACAGCTTTGAGTTTGAACCAGGGTCAGGAACAGGTCATCTGGGTAAACTTTTTTGGCAAAACTGTTGAAGCAAGGCGTTTGATTGGCTGCGACCTGGAGCCTACTTAATCAGGTTTTTAAGGGCTTTAACTTGAGAGTTAAAGCCTAAAAAATGGGGAGCAGAAGCAGAAAATTCAGGGCTTTCATTGGATAAAGTAAGTTTAAAGGTTTAATATATTATAGGAGGAGAAAAACTGGATAGTTTAAGCTTTGAAAAACCAGAGTTCTAAGAGAGGTTTTTGGTCTGAAACAAGGGGCTATAAAAGGGAGAGCTATCTGAGACTCTTCAGGGACTGGATCAAGTGGGTTACAAAGGCCACCAAAGCTAAAGAAGGAGCAGAAGACCAAGGATAGGAAGCCAGAGCTGAGTCAGACAACAGGAGCTTAAGATTAAGATGACAGAGCCCACAAATAAAGTGCCAGAGCCCAAAACCAAAGCAAAGGAGCCCAAGATCAAGGAGCAGGAGTCAAAGACCAAGTACAAGGAGTCCAAGATATTGCTAAAGGACTCCAAGTTTTGGCACAAACCTTTTCTTATTCCCTATCCCAAGGCAATATCTCAGAAGGTTTCTAAGGGCATCTTCCTTCTGACAGAGAATAAAGCGCCTATTACAACCCCTATCTTAATTTCCTGTATGAAAAGAGTATTTAAGTCTCATGAGTCAATTACCCCATATTTTCTATCCTAGCCCAGGGGATGAGGAATCTTATTGCCTAGGGTGAAGGAAGTTTGCCTCTAGTAAATCTGCCCAGGAGGAGTGGGAGAAGGTGACTAGGCATTTGGAGATGTCAAATAGAGGAAGAGAGTTCATTGGAGAAGAGTTTGCAAGACTACTACAGAATTGGTATCAGCCTACAGAAGGGCTGGCGCCTGCTGAAGTCCAGGTATATGGTGGAGACGCTTGCTTGGTGATTGGAAAGATACTGGAGGATTTTGCCCTTATGCAAGCCAAGTATAAGCTTCTCACCAACCCTTCACCCCTGTTGGAGAATGACAACTCCTCCAAGCCGGTCCCTGGCTACAACCCAGGACACACTATGGGGACTGGTGACCAGGAACCCCACAGGGACTGACCAGTCACTCAGTGTCTGCTGAGTCTATATGCAAAGAGGGCAACAGGGAGGAACATATCCCAGTTAGCAGCATCAGAGAGGGTAAGCTTCTGCATGATGGACACAAGGGTGGAGTTTGCTTGTTCCACAGTCCCGTTGATTGATGGGTTATATGATGCAGAGAAGGATTGATGTGTACCCATAGCTTCTACAATGGACGTTATGAGGCAAGCATTAAAGTTGGTCCCATTGTCAGAAAGCAGGACCTGAGGCCACCTTGACAGTAGAAGATGTCTTGCAACAAGAAATTAGCCGTGGTCTTGGCAGTTATATCTTTGGTTACTCTGACTTCAACCCATTTGCTAAAGTGGTTGACAGCTACCAAGATGAATTGACACCCAGACCTAGACCACAGGAGAGGCCTAACAGTGTTAATACTCACAGTGTGGAAGGCATGCTTAGGGGGGATGATCTTGAACTGATGTTGTGAAGGTTGGGGGCGTTAAGCTGATAAGGATGACAGGAGGTGAGGACGTCAGGAATTGGGAGGTGTATCTTTTCCCAATAGAAGTTTTTGCACAACCAGTCATAAGTCTTTTCTGTGCCTCTGTGTCCTTTGTCAATGTGGGCTTAGAGGATGATGGCAACCCTCATGCTAGGACAGACGTAGGGCAGAAAAGCATTGTTGACTTTCTTGAATAGTTGTCTATCTCAAATCACAGTGTCCTTTGATAGGACTTTCAGGACCAGAAAAACGTCTTCTGGTTCAGTGGTCCAAGAGTCAGGGTACCCTATCAATTTGTATAGACAATTGGCATCAGCGGGATAGATGGCTAATATGGGCATTCTTGAAAAACCATCAGCATTCTGATGTTGTGTCCCAGGGCAATGTACTACAGTGAAATCATATCCTTACAGGCGTAAAGCCCAATGGGCTAGTTGACCTTTGGGCTCTTTTAATTGCTGCAGCCACTTTAGGGAGGAGTGGTTGGTAACTACCGTGAAATGGGTCCCATAAATGTAGTGCCTGAACTGTTTCACTGCATGAATAACAGCTAGACATTCCTTTTCTGTGACGCTATAATGGCAACCTCCAGAATTAACTCATAAAGAATGGAACATCCTCCATGTTGATAATTCTCAAAAATATTTTTCTTATTTTCAATATTAAATATTATTTTTTCTTGATTAAATAATTGACACTGATAGTAGAAGCAATGTTTGATTTTTATTTTGAGCTTTTAATTGAAATTATAAAATATAAAGCAAAAACAATTTTTGAAATTGTCAACATGGAGGATGTTCCATTCTGTATGAGTTAATTCTGGAGGTTGTCGCTATAATTCTTCTTGTGTTTGTTGAGGACTTGCAAAGAGTAGGCCACAGGTTGGTCTATGCCTTCATTGTCAAGTTGGGCTAAGATGGCACCCACAACTACTCTGCTTGTGCCAGTGTACAAGATAAACTCTTTATCATAATCAGGGTAGACTAGGATAGGAGCCTCTTTGAGCTTGGCTTCCAGCACTTCAAAAGACTGTTGTTGGCTGTCAGTCCACTCAAAGGGCACGTTGCAAAGGAGTTGGACAAGAGGTTTGCTTAATTCAGTAAAATCAGGGATGAATTGTCAATAGTACCCCATTATACAAAGAAACACTTGGACCTCTCTTAGGCTAGTGGGGGGCTGCATCTTGTCAATGGCTTCCACTTTATTATTTATAGGGCGTATTTCAGTTTGGGCAACCTCATGACCCAAGGATTCAAGTTGTTTCTTGAAAAGGAGAATTTAGAGGGTTTGAGTTTCAGGCCTGCCTCCCAAATTTTAAGGAAGACAGCTTTGAGGTGGTCCAAATGGTCAGTAAATGTGGAGCTGAACACAGTAATATCATCAAGGTATGCAAGGATGCAGGAGAGCTTCAAATCTTGCAGGATGGAGTCCATAGCCTGTTGAAATGTAGCAGGGGCATTGCAGAGTCCTTGGGGCATACAAGTGGGTTCAAAAAGACCTTCCAAAGTGATAAGCGCAGCCTTTTCTCTATCTTCAGGAGACAAGTCAACCTGCCAGTATCCTGAGGTTAGATTTATAACAGAGAAAAACTTTGATCCCCCTAATTGTCATAGCACATCATTAATTCTAGGCAGAGGATAAGAGTCCTTTTTGATAAGCAAGTTCAGGCGGCAGTAATCCATCACAATGTGGTGGCCTCCATCCTTCTTTTTGAGGATCAACAGTGGGGAGGTCCAAGGACTCTGTGAGGGAGCTAGTAGCCCAGCATCTAAGAGCTGCTTAAGTTCCTTAGAGACCTGAGCATCCTCTACCCTGCTGCGGCGGTAAGGTTTGGCACAAAAGGGTAGGGCATCACTCGTATTGATCTGGTGTATAACCCCCTTTGCTAGTCCATAGTTGGTGGGTCCCAAGGCAAAGATATCCTTAAACTGGTCTAGCAGTTCCAGAACATATTTTTGTTTAATGGGTGGCAGTTGTGGGAAGTCTTCAGCAGTGAAAAGGGAGAGAACCTGAGGGTCTCCTTCAGGCAAGTTGAAATCACTAAACATTTCAAAAGGGTAGAGAGACGCCACTTGCTCTGAACCTAATATGCAACCATGTCCAACAACCTGGCCCTTGGTCACCTGCATAGGAAGGGTGGTCAGGTTAGCCAACAATAGCTTTACATGCTCCTTATGAGTTTGGTCCAAAATCCCAGGGCATAACTGAGGCTCTTTACAGCTTAAGGAATCAGGTGAATATAGCTCCAGAAATGATTTTTCAGGAATCTTGTAGGATATCTGGGAGTCTATAATTACTTGGGAGCCTGGAGGGATGGTAATAGCTGCGGGTGCAAGAAGAGGCACACCTTCCTCTGCAGGACAGGAAGAAGGAGGGGAACACATATTGAAAGAATGAGTCCTGTACTTTAGTGAGAAGATACCAGTGAGGTACTTGAGCACGCAAGTCTTAAGACGTTTTCCCAGGAGACATGGGGGCTCTTAAAAGATTAACAGGATCTCATACCCTAGGGGTGATAGGTACCTATCTCTAAGGTTCACAATCCTGTTGTACTCTCAAAGGAACTGTGTACCAACCAGGAGATTGTAACTTTTGTTTTTGAGGACAATCACAGGGGATGCAATAAGAAGCTTCCCAAACCTCATAGGAAGGGCAGAGTAAGCACCAATGGCTCAAGTTTGGGCCATGCCAGCTGTACCATATGATTGAGTGTAGTTGAGGTCAGGAGCCAGCTTAAGTTTTTTATTAACTTGGACAATACCACATTGACTGGAGAGCTTGTGGCCAAGATAGTCTTGATCTTAACCTTTTGGATCAATACTTCCACACAAGTAGTATCTTTCCCAAAGGGGGGTAAGACAGCCAGCACATCCTGAGCTGCCTCCAATTCTTTCTCCCATTTGGTCAACATGCATTATAAGGCAGGAATTTTCTTATACATAGTCTGCAAGGGGAGCAATACAGTCACATTTTGAAAGAGAGCTTCTGCTAGTTCAGAAGCCTCTTCAGAGGAATCTACCAAGACAGGGGGACAATGAGCCTGAGCCAAGTAAGGACAAGCAACTACAGCCTTAGCTTCAGTTGCAGATGGGCAAATTGTAGTTGTGGTTTTCCCTGAATGTAGCTGTGGGATTCCTGTCCACCAGTCCTCAAGTATGTCCTGGATTGTAGCCAGGGACTGGCTGGAAGGGGTTGTCATTCTCTAGTAAGGGGAAATGTATCTCAGAAATATGTATAGGGGTCAAAATGGGCTTTTATTTACTCTCATAAGGAAGATCCCCTTAGAAACCTTCTGGTATTTGGCCTGGGGGGTCAAGGAAACAATATGGATTTGTCAATACTTGGAGTCCTCTAACAATATCTTGGACTCCTTGTACTTGGTCTTGGGCTCCTGTGTTCTAATCTTAGACTCCTGCGGTCTGTCCCAGCTCTGCTTCCTACTCTTGGTCCTTTACTCTTTCTGTAGCTTTAGTGGCCTTTGTAATCCACTTGATCCAGTCCCTCAAGAGTCTCAGATAGCTCTCCCTTGTATAGCCCCTTGTTTCAGACCAAAAACCTCTCTTAGAACTCTGGTTTTTCAAAGCTTAAACTATCCAGTTTTTCTCCTCCTATAATATATTAAACCTTTAAACTTACTTTAGCCAATGAAAGCCCTGAATTTTCTGCTTCTGCTCCTCATTTTTTAGGCTTTAACTCTCAAGTTAAAGCCCTTAAAACACTGATCAAATAGACTCTGGCTTGCAGCCAATCACACGCCTTGATTCAACTTGTTTTGCCAAAAAGGGTTTCCCAGATGATCTGTTCTTGACCCTGGTTTGAACCCAAAGCTGTCTTGCTCCGGGTAAACAACTGCTCCGCGTTTCAAACAGTTTTGCCATAATTCCTGTCACGTTTCCCCAGCAAATCTTGAGCGCTTCCACATATGTTTTACTTAGGCGAATTTTGACCCCTTGATTTTACAACGTTTCTCCATGTTTCTCTTAACGTTTTGCAACTTTGAACCTGCTTGCTGCTTGTCCTTTTGCCTCTCCTAGTTGTTCTTGGCAAAATTTGCTCTTTTGCCCTTGCAGTTTCTCCATTCTATTTCCAGCTTCTTTCTAGCTCATTTCCTCCTTAATTCTTCTTTCTAAAATAATATATAATTCTAACAAACTATATATTATTTTTCCTCCTCTTTCTTTTTTATTATATGATATTAAATCCTTTTTTTAATCATAATCAGGCAGTATTTAATTATTATTTAACTGCTTCTTTTTATCTATTTTCCTCTCAAAAGACACTAAAATCAGCTCTTCCAGCCTCTTCATCCAGTTCCTCAACAAATCCTCACTAGGAACATCCTTTGTTCCTTCTACACACTGAACCACGTTGGTTCCCACAATTTAATATGAATTAACAGTTTGTCAACTAGCCTTCACTGTGATCAAAAAGTCCCTCCTGCTAGTCTTCTCTGTTAATTCCGTGAACCACCTTGGTTCTTTATCTCAGTCCCCATTACCAGAACTTGTAGACCCAGGAATGAGTCTACATTGAACTGGTGTTTGACTGGGCCCTTGCAAGTGGCAATCCACTTAGGCCATTCAACCATAGATCAATGTCTGTGTTGTCTTTACTCACCCAGGTGATTAAGTCTGGGCTTTCAGTTGCAGAGTAATCAGCTTCACTTCCCAGAGGCCTGATCACACCAAGTTCTGCAGCTTGCTTCCCCAAGCAAACCGCCTTGGTGAAACCTCTGAGCAAATCTATGCCCTCCAATGCTCACTTTGGGTTCCCCCAAAGCTCTCATAGGGGCATAAACAAGGACACCCTACCAGTCTGTTAGGTAGGATGCTTGCTCACAGACCTCCTGTAAGCGTATTAGGGTACATAGAGCCCTCAAAGCTCTTCCCCTCTCTGGCAGCCTGCGTTACCTGCCAGGGGTCTAAAACCTACTCCCCCCAGACAGAAAAAAGTTCCCTACTTGCTATTTCAGTCTTCACCCTTCTGCAGCCACAGTTCCCTGTGAGGTGAAGCACTATAGACCAAAGCAGCCAATTCCTTCTGCTGGGTGGAGACAACATCTGCCTTTGGTAGTCCTATGTTACCTACCAGCCAGGCCTTACTTACCCTAGTAGTCCTATGTTACCTAATAGGCTCACCCTACTTACCCCTAGTAGCCCTATGTTACCTACTAGGCTCACCTTTAATGAACAACCAAACTTTTGCTTGGCCAACATTAGCCCCACCTGCAAACCACCAAACATGTGGATCATCACAGTAGCTTGTAAGGGACAGAGACTGTCTCTGGGACTTCCAGCACCAAGTAGCCATAACCATCAGACTTATCACAGTTAGAGTCCTCAAGCTCAGAATCACTAGAGAGGTTATGAAACAAGTGAAGGATAGTCAGTTCAGCCAAGGGGGAAGATTCCTTGTCAGAAGGGGGATCAGGAGGAGACGGGGGAGATTGGTTAGCAGAGAGTGTTGCTGCCTCTAAGCTGACCTCTCTTTTTCTGCTTGCTTCTTTGGCTTGCAACCCTCTACCTGAGGGTTGGTGCAGGTATGTGAGTGATGTCCTATCTGTCCACAGCTATGGCATCCTTGTCTCTTAGCCTGCCCACTTGAGCCTAGGGTCATAATGCGCGGAGTGCAGGAGGTGGTTCCTGTATTGTTGGCCTTATTTTTGCGCATGATGGTACCCCCATGGGTTAAGTGCATGTCCTGCAAGAGGGTCTTGATAATCTTCATTGACGTAAGGGAAGCTTTGTGGGCCTTGGAGTGCAGACATATGAGTTTGGTTCACCTTCAAAGTGTTTGAACATGCTGTGTATGCTTCCTGGGGAGTTTAATTGACAACTGGTGATCACCTGTTGTCCTTCAATGTAGAAACAATTTGTAAACTCAGCCAAGGTTTTTTTGGGCTTAAATGCAATATGCATAAACACGTCCTTCTTGACTTCTAAGCTGAGATCTCCTCTGAACTCTTCAATTAGGAGTCACTTCATGTCATCCCAAGTGACAATAGAAGGGAGTTTGGGGACCACAACTTCTTGGCACATGGGATGCAGGCAGGTAAGAATATGCTCCTTCTTAAGTTCATCAGTGGCCCTGTGCATTGCAGTCCCGTAAATTGTCAGAAAGGCAGCAATGGTAGAGGTTTTAGGGTCAAATATCTGCTTGAATAAAGGCTTGTAATTAGGGTCAATGGATGAGGAAGTAGATTGGATGTTGTCACCTGGGTTAAGGACGTTAATGTGAGGATTGCCCTCAAACTTGGATTCAGCAACAGGTTTTCTAGCCCAGAGGAGTCAAAGGCCTTCCTCTAGGGTATCCAAGGTAGAGCTGTTCTGTCCACTAATATCTCTAGCGGTGGCGGCAGCAACTCCAAATTTATCAATATTAATTTGTTGCACTGATAAGGTGCCAGCAATCCTGTTGAGTCAAGTGGTCAGGGAAGTGGTCTTGGCAACCAATGGGATGACCTGTCCATTCATTGTCTTGGTAAAGCGGGAGAGGTTTTGTACCTCTCTCTCCAATGTGTCCTGCCTATCAGCAACATCATTTGTTACTTCTGCAAGCTGATCCAGTGCAAGGCACAGTTGACCTGGGGTTGGCCTTCCAAACCAGGGCAACAACCATTATTTTCCTGAGAAGGAGTATTAGCAACTTCAGTTTCCTCTTCACCTTCAGACTCAGAGGACAAGTCCTCAGGATTAGAGAGGCATTTTCTTAAGTACTCAATTTCTCCTTTCAAAGTAGCTACTTGATCAGTGAGCAAAGCAATGCAAGGGTTGGGCATAGGTTTGACTGGAGGAGGGTTCTGAACAGAAGATTGACGTCAAGTGGTATCCTTGAGCTCTGCTATGGCTTCCCATACCTTGGCTTCAAATTCAGATGGGACCTCAATAGGAGGAGCGGGAGGTGTCACCTCAATGGATGCTATTCTATCATCCACATAATTTTGTACTTGATAAAGAGTGTCACCTAGTGCAGCCTTATCCAGACCATATTGATGCTGCAGATGGTGGCCCCAAGTATCAACATGAGTTCTAACCAATTTGAGCTGAGAATTAATATGTTCTCAAAATTGGTTAAGTTTGCTAACCAGAGTCTCAAAGTCCTGGTGATGCTTTAGCAGAGAGGCCTCAATTTGCCCATACCACGTTGCTTGATGCTCATCCAATTTGCATAGTTGATCCTTGATGTATTCAGGGAGCAAGGAACAAAGGGAATTCAGCAAGGAGGTCAAGTACTTCTGGGAGGCCAGCAAGATGCGCTGGTTATCAGAAATACACGCAAAGAGGCTGTGGGATCATTCTTGATATGTCATATTCTGAACATGGTTGTTTGAGACAGCGGTGGCTACAGCATTTAAAAGCTGGTTCTGTGATCCTAATGCAAGTTGATGGTGGACCAGGGCGGGTTGAATAAACTGGTTAAATAACACAACAATTGTATCCATGGACTCCATCAGCGTGGGGGGAGACCAAAGTCCAAGAGGAAGGAGGACAGGTCTTCTGAAGCATACCTGGGACAGAGACCAGGGATAGTGTGCATTGCCACAGTGCCAGAATGGAGTAGAGAGCGGGTGGCAGCACAAGCTTGTTTATAGTTGAGAGAAAAAGCTGGAAGGGGGGCCCACACGGGCCCGGGGGACAGCACCAGTACCATGGGAGTTGAGGGGGCATCAGTGATGTCTTCTTCTAAAGGAGGACTAGAAACTTTAGGTTGTTTGGGTACTTCAGAAACAAAGGGAGAAGGACCAGAGAATGTGTGTGGTAACAGGGTAACCAAGGGGCTTGCAGCCCCTGTAGTGAGCACCATTTTGCCGTGTTCAGCTTCTGGGGTTGACATCTGGGAGGACATGGTGAAAAATCTTTATAACAAAAGATTTGAGGTTTGAAACTAGCCTTGGGTTAGCCTTTAGGGCAAAATTAAGGGCACATACCTTAACTTCCTGGAATAAAAGATGTGAAATTCCTTTTGGCAGAAAAGAAAGGAAAAAGCTTGAAGAATATTAAGGCCAACACAAATGTGGATAAACTTGTCTTTATTAGGAGAGATAATTATACTTAAATAGTAGACAAGGGTTGATGATCACTCATTAGGTAGACAGAGTGACAGAAGAGCTCACATTGGGATGAGGTCATACCAGGATCACTCAAGGACAGGTATTATATTCCAGAAGGGGTGGATATTGAACCAGACCCATTTGCAGAAGGCAAGGAATTCCCAAAATTGAAAGCAAACCTGACCAAATCTTCACACATATCAATATTTGAAGGCCATATCAAAATGGCATTAATGGCGCAATTTACAACAGTGGTGCATCATTGGATCTACAGAAGCCCATGAAAGCCTGATTATTGGCCTCCACAATGGCCTTGTAACAGTTATTGATAGAAGTATAGCGCCCCACGGGAACCCACTTGCAGATATGGGGCTTGAGCCCATTGAATATTATGGTAAGGAGCATGGTATTTCCATCAGTGATGGCTTCTGGGGCAACAACAAGGGCTTGTTGCCAGGCTGCAAGATATTCAGGGACGAACCCAGTCTGTTTAATGTCCAGGAGGGGGGTTCCCACCACAATAGGTGAAAAGGTTTCACTATAGTGGGACTTTGCGGCATCCCTGAATGACGCCCAAGTGACATCTATCTCCTGGCTGGCCCAGTTGGTGAACCACACTGCAGCAGGCCCTGTAAGGCGCCCTGAAGCAGTGGCGCCCCACATGGGCTCAGGCACCTGACAGATACAAAGGTGTGTCTCAATAGAGTGGAGCCAACTGACAATGCCAGCTCCTTCAACATCACCCGTGAAAGACTCAAGTTAGAGATTTAGTTTGCATTGTGACAGGTCCAATTGGGGTGGGGTGACACTTGTGTTGCGCTGCCCAAGATGAAGACAGTTTTACATGCTTGTGAGCACTAACTGGTCTTGGTAGATAACATACCCCTCAAGAATGTCTCCATTGAGGATTGGAAGGAAAGTTTCTTGATGGGGAGTAATCATATGGCCCGTACTCTGTCCTTTCTTGGGAGAATTTTTCTTCTAGGTAGGTTTGAACCTACCGCTGCTACCACTGTTGCAACTGAACCAATTATAGTTAAGTACTTGATTGGGAAAGACAACAGTCCAATAGAAAGGACAGAAATGAATAGAATAAGGTATTGTTTATTGTAGAATATTGTGATTAATATACTATATGGGGAAAGCCACAAGGCCACAAGGGGGTGGCATAGTGGCATGTTTTATGTAAGGTTTGAAGCCAAGGAATAAATTGTATGAGAATCAGCAGGTTGAATGGTAGTGCTCCTAATTAGGAGAAAGTATTCATAGTTTGATATTGCCTTTGGATTGATCCATGCCGTTAGATAGGTCAAGGGGCGGCTCCTTGAGCGCCCCCTGTGTGTCATAAGATATATTAGCAGGCAAGGAGGGAAACTTGGTTGCAACAAATTCCTTTGTTAATATGACCCCAACCTGAAGATCTGTTGGCAACCCACTAATAGCTTCATCATCCTTACCAGTGTTTCTGACCTTCTGGATTATTGGTCCCTCAGAATCTACCAGATGAGTCACTTTTAGCCCCATGAGTTGGTCATATTCTGGAGTAACTTCCTGATCACTGGCTGACTGCAGATTATATGGCTGGGTGGCCCAAACTTCAAGACAGTCATATGTGTTCACTTCAGAATTTGAACCTTCATGCTGAGCAGCAATCTTTTTTCCAGACAGCCTGTCAGTTATGACAGAAATGTCAGTATGTTGGTTTAATGCCTTCAGCAATCTAGATTAGTCTGGATCAATCACCAGCCTATGACGCTCTTCTGCACTTTGCAAACTCTCAGCCAGGTGAACCTGTAAATTTCCTTGATTAAGCAACTCTGAATTGCTGTTTGTTCCTGCTTGCTTGTTGGCTAGCTGTAAAAAAACCCAGGCAGCTGGCCAGCCCAGGGGTCCACAGGTTCCACAGAACTACCAGGGAAAGGTTCCTAGTTTGATTCCCCTAGTTGGAGTTTGTCATTTCTTTTGGGAGAAATGTCATTCATGACATGGTGCCCTATTACTAGGGCAGTGGTGATGTGGTGTGATTAATCCCTGTTGACAAAGCCATGGGTCACTAATTATGCATTTATTTATGTGATTAATGACCTTAATTTCCTAGAGAATGCTTGATTTTTTCTCATTGGTTTGTCATTAATTGCCTAATAAATTAGGCTTTCCACAATCCCTAGTCAACAAGTCTTCATATATGCCTTAAGTGCACAAAAGCTAATATTGCAGATATATGGATGTCTGCATATTTTTTAATGAAAGTATTGTACTTAATATATTTAGGTATTAGATGGCTTTTAATTGATTTTTTTGCTACTAGCATTTGTAAAAGTAAGCTATATTGTGGTGGATTTTTTCATGGCACCAAGAAGGCTTGTCAGCAGTTTGAATCTGGTTTGAATCAAGCAATGATGCTTTGCCGACTACTTAAATTCCACCGACTAATGCCAGGATACAAGGCTTGAGACCATCATAATTATACAGCCAATAAAATAGCACCATATAATCCATTATCCCATATTCAACAAGCCAAGTGGCTACAACTAGTTAAAAAAATTTCAATCATGTCAGAATATTAACTTCTCCTTGCAAATTCATAAAGCTTTGGTTTTACCTTATATTGGAAAAAAAACTTTCCTCTTATCTGCTCAAACCTAGTGTCCCAATGCTAGATTTCAAACTTTTTAAAATAATATTGAATTTTTAAAATTTCATATCAGGCTTTGTCATTTCAAAAACTTGCATTGAAATATAAATTTCAGAAGAATAAGAATTATAATTATTCGGAGTGATACCATAGTCTTAAAAACTTTATCATTGGATTATTAAAACTAAGGGCATGTTGCAATGATGGTTGTATTGTTTACGGATCCTTTATTGTGCTCATATTTGCAGTAGTTAGCTTCTTGTATTGCTTATGTGCCAGTCTAATCCTCCCACTTCATCATTAAAGAGAATTAGATTTGGTGGGAAAATGTTGGCCCCTTGATAATATCATTTAGAGAATGCGATTTAAAATATACCTAAATTTGTTTGAGAACCAATAGCCAACTTAAGATCGAGAGCCCCAGCATCATGCAACTCGGTGTTTGATTGGAATAAAAGATATGGCTTAGTTGCACTTTATCGGCATTCAAATTCTTTAGTTTTAAATAATTATGCCGAGGCTTCATGATGTGCCACAAACAAGTGGATATCGGGATAAAGTAGCTGATAAAGCCTCAAATGCTGCTGTATTTTGATTGGCTCCAGGACTTGAAATTTGACCAGTGCCTGCATGGCTCATCATCGCAGGATCCATACCTTACAAATTAGATCTGAATTGAATCAATTACAACCATGGATTTTCATTTAAATCATTAGGCTACTTTTACACTAAAATGGCTAAAGTGTATGATACACTTGTACAGTACAAAATAGCCAATAGACTATAGTGTGCTTGACAAGGAGTAGACATGGGGTTTCCCACTTGGAGGCATCACTTGATGGGGGCAGGGGTCTAATGTGGCGAGAAGGAGTGTTAAAGAGTTAGAAAGTATGCTTAAAGATATAGCTGCACCACAATGCATCCCTGCTAGAAACCATCTACACAGGTGTCTCTGTAAACTTAGGTTTTGGTATACACATGAGCTATACACGAGAAGAAGCCCCATTCCAGTATTCAGGCCATTATGGTGCTATATCTCACAACCAGTTTATGGATATTCCCCATGCTTCTTTCAAAAGTGAAGTAGTTGGTGAGGGACAAAATGCTTTTCTAAGCTCAGAAGCACAGTTTGATTTCGGTCGCCCTTTTCTCAAGAATATGCAGCCAGACTATAGCCTACCTCGGTTTCTTCCTTTCCAGGTTCCTGAGCATATGCCTTACTATGATACAAACCATCGCCAACCTCCAGTGTAAGAAAGTTTAATAGTTTACTAATAATCAGAAATTTAAAATTTCCAGTGGTGATGGAGGCTCAGACAGCTGCTGCCCAAAAACCTGAAGAGCTACCTTTAACTTATCTCAACAAGTCTCAATACTATGCTATCTCACTGAGTGATCGCACAAGAAGTGATGTCATCTTGACAACTACAATATCTCTCATGTTTTTTGATGACTGCCATCGAAAAAATGGCTGGTACATACTGGGGCTTTTGGCTTAGTCAGCAACCTTCTCCTCGGACTGCTAAGGCTCTAGTCCTTGATAAAGGAGGCTCTACAGGTATTATTGACTGTGACCTTAGCCAATTTGATCGTGCTACTGTTAAATGGAATGGAAGGACAGGCGCTCGCATTCTTATTAAATTCAACTGTCTTTCAACTGATTTTTCACGTATCAAAGGAGTCAAAGGAATTCCCATGTGTGTTCGAGCTATCACTGAGAATGAGCGTAGCTTCTGTAAAATCAAACTATTCCGTGATAAGGGTGCAGAGAGAAAAAACAAGGATGACCAGCGTCATCTTGAGAAGATTTGGGATAAGATGAAAGGAAAGCTTGAGGATCACCCCTTACTTCACATTTTTGCTCCTGCCAGCCCAGTCACTGAATTCCTAGAATGTACCAAGGACTCACTAGATATGGACAGGCCTTTCATCTTCCCACCTGAACTTGAAGAACCCTCATATCCAGCGGACTCCAATAGCCTTCGTGAGCGCCGCTTTGACACACTCTCTGGAGCTGATATCTCTGATCTTTTAGATGTCGACCCTGCTTACATCTCACATCTCCGCAAACCAAAGCCTATGCTTTGTTTGTTTGTTAAGCTGTTTGATGAATCTGTTTATCGGGCTGTTTATCTGGAGAAGCTCACTGTTATGGACCTTATCGAAAAGCTTGCCTATAAGCTTCATCTTCAGACTGGTACCATTTCATCTCTCACTCGAATTACTCCTCGTGGGCTTGAAGTCCAAGTCGATGATGCTATGGTCTCTCAGATGGTGGATGAAATGGATATTGTTGTTGAGTGCTCCTTTCATCAGGAAACTAACAATATGGCCCTGATTCTAAAATATTAACTATTTGCCCATAGTGATATCACAATTTTAAAAAGAGATTACTGAGTTTTCTCCAATTCAATATAATTATTTATTCCTATTAAATACACTAATCTTGCCAACAATGTTTGCTTTCTACTTTTTAAAATTTCATGTCTTTTGATATGTAACAGCTCAGTTTAGAGTACAAATTTTGTATAGACTTTGATGAAACGTGCTAAAAATCGTTTTCTTCATACCTATGTCTATCCCTTTCTGAGTTAAAAAAGGCATATATATAAGCAAGTGATAAGCGATCATAGTCAGATGTGTAAATTTTTTAAAAATAATAAATTTTTGTTAAATCAGTGAAAGCTGAAGTTTTATTTACCACTCTAGCTTCAGAACACTTGCTTTTATTTTATGCCAAAAGGCTTGCCAGGATTTTGGGATATTGACCAATTAACAGATCCAACCAATAACCATAAGGCGCAGGTATGCAGCCTAAGAACGGGTTCAACATAAAAACACAGGCAACCAGGCCGCAAGATCAATGGATCAACAATTAGATCATATCCTGGCATTAACAAAATCCCTGCTCCTAACTAATGAATGAAACATGCAGATATTGTGCAATTAATCAGTTCACCTCAACTGGCATCCAAATATGCATCTCAAAATAATTACTATTCTAAACTTTAATCAAATCCTATAACAGAAGGACTGGTATACAGGCTGTCATCTGCATTACATCTAGAAGAGCCCATCATGGATTTGGCCACCAGGCCAGACACTCTAAGATCAAAGGCCACTGAGCTTATTGTATTAGAGTAGCTCTGATTAAGTGAGACAATCATCTCCATAAACTAGTAGCCAACCACTGGCTAGCCAGCTTTTGAAGTGGCCCAGGTAGACAACTGACTCTGCTTGATTAAGAGATTCAGTTGTACAGTGTGCCTAGAACAAACACTGATGCTGTGGAAGTTGCCAAGCAAGCTTTCTTATAAAAGCCACCCCTCAAAGTTGAGCCCCCTGCCATATCACCATAATGCTAATTCAGTCTCTACTTAGCGTTGTAAGTGTTGTGTATATACTTCTGGGAAGTATAATAAACAAGAAAAAATTGAAAATTAAGAAGAGAATGATCATTTATTAGGTATGAATATAGGATATTATATAGTATCATGAAAAGCCACATACTATCCATGTACAATATGGTAGTCATGGGGCTTATCCAAGTGACTGTTCCTCTTAAGTCACGAGGCTTGTCCAAGTTGTGTTCTGCTTAGGATTCAAAATGTTTGATCCCTGTAATAGATGGCCAAATGATAGTAGTGCCACCAACTTAATGATTAGTTGGGGTGCTGTAACTGTGCTGTTTTAGCAGAGTTACAAGGGGAAAAATATTTGAAAACTAGATAATATTCTTTAGTTAGAGATAAGTATTATATAGCCCTTGTGAATTGTGGATAACAGGAATATGATTGTGCTGATCATATGGTGGGACAGTGAAGGGGGTGGCCTGATCCTGGTAATGGGTCAAGCGCCAAATTGAGGTATCCACTGTAAGGGATCATCATCTGTTCATGTTGTTGGATTTAGAAATTTGAGTTGACTTTCTAGTTTGGCTTCAAGTAACCGGGTAATTGGATTGCAGGTCACAACCCTGCTTACTTGGAACCTTACTGGCGGGTCAAGCCTGCTGTTTTGACACCCCCCTGGCTGAAGGTTGACCTCCTCTGGGGCAGGTTGCCAGGGAGGTTGTCAGGAGCCCAGGCATCATACTGGACTAACTGTTGTTTGGTGGCAGGTAGAAAAGTCTCCTGTTGTTTTTGTTTTGCCTTGCAGGGTCTTAGGCGGTCATGATGGAGGACTTTGTCTTGTTTGCATTTTCTGAGTCCTTGCACAAGATAAGTGTTGTTTTTGTTTACCTTTAGAATGATGGCAGGGCCCACTTTTTTTGGCTGTAATTTACTCTTATTGGTATTTATTACCCAGACCTTGTCACTGACCTCATGTCTGTCTTGGATGGGGTTGAAGGTATTCTGTAGACGTTTTTCTTCTCTTTCTAATTGGTTGCTATTAGCCTGTATGACTTGAGGGTCCAAGCAGGGTGGAAATTTACTGGGCATTTCCAGCTTGGGTTCTGATAGTGCTTGGATGATATTGTGCTATGTGCCATAAACTAGCTCAAAGGGGCTTTTCCCAGTGGATCTGTTCACGCGCGTCCAGTATACAAGCAAGGCAGTTGGTAGCTGCTTGTATCAGTCCTCAGGTCTCCTGGCAGTGAGCTTGGCCAGGGCCTGCACTATTCTACCATTCAGCTGCTCCACACGTCCATTGGCCTGAGGATGGTAAGGTGTTGTCACTGTGTGCTGGACCTAATTCTTGGTGAGGTATACATTGGTATTTTTGGAGGTCAGTTTCTTGCATCTGTTTGTTATCAGGAGTTCTGGCTTTCCAAACTTGCTGATGATTTCTTTTCCTATGAATTGTTGCACGTCATTGCCTGTGTGAGTTTTCACTGCTTGCGCCACTGGCCAGAAAGTGGCAAAGTCAATAGCAGTGATGATGTATTTCTTATTGTTATGTTTTCCTGGCATGGGTCCCACAATGTTGAGGGCCCATACCTTGAAGGATAGCTGTGAACAAATAAGCAGTACTGACTTAGGTGAGGTGTTGCTTTTTACAAATTTTTCACATACTTTGCATTGGTCAAAGACTTCTTAGACATCCCAATATAGGGTTGGCCACCATGCTTTATGTTTGAGGAATTTGTAGAGGTTGTGGCTTTTGGTATGTCCTAGGTCTCTGTGGTAACGTAGAATGGTGTCAACTTGCTGATGTGTGAGAATGTAAGGGATGATGGTTCTGTCAGTCATTTTGCAATGTAAAGCCCCATATATGTCTGCAAATAAGTGTTCATTCTTGATGATTGTTTCTTTTGTGATGTCATTGGTGTCAGGGGGAAGTCTTTGTCCTTTGTTTGGAGTACCAGGAGGGGCCATTCTGGGTCAAGCCCATTCTTTTCCCCTGTAGCTCTAATATATAAGTACAAGAGTGCATCTGCCATGGCAAGTTTAGAGCCATGTTTGTACTGTATGATCATATTAAACCTTTCTAGGAGTTCCATTCAACGTGCTTGTTGAAAGAAAAGGTTTGCCTGTGTTTTAAAGTATATGAGGTATTTGTGGTTGGTTAATGCAGTGAATTTCTCCTGTTGTTCCAAGTAAAAACGCCATTTGATAAGGCAGTGCACAATTGCCAACAATTTCTTATCATGTATGGGGTATTGACACTTGCCATCTGTCAGTTTACGTGACTTGTAGGCCACAGTGTCATGAATGACATTTCAATACTTATATTGAAAACCTAGGAATTGAAATCCAGGTCTCAGGGAAAGCCTTATGATGACCAGAGTGGACAGGAAACCACCCAACTGCCAGTTGGGTCAAACCCTGGACCACCAGAGATAGATGACCCTAAACAGGGGGAACAAAAACCTTCCAACCTGCCAAGCATCAATACTGGAGGTTTGAAATCAACATTAGAGACCCTGGAATCAAACCCTGACCCTCCAAAGATTACTCAAGTCACACAAAGTGGACAGGAACCTGCCAACTTGTTAAATTGCAAACCTGAGTTGACAAGTTACTCCAAGACCTGTCAGTCTCCTGAGGAAAATTCCCTGAATGGTCACCAGATTGCTGCCAACCTTGTGCCACCAAAGATCTGGACCTATGCAGAGGCTGCAGCTTGCCTTAAGGAGGGTAAAACAAAACCTACTGCTAACTCAACCAATGACCACCAGCAGCTGCCAGTCTTCCGTCCAGAATGAGTAGTACAATTGAACTACTCAGGTGATGTGGTGAACAGTAGTGGCAGAATGAAGCATTGTCACTTCTATTCACCAGAACAGGCACAACCTGGATCTGCCACCCTCAAGAATATAAGCCAAGATCCATGCCCCGCCAGTGCCTTGTCTGCAAACCTGAACCCTGCAAAAATGAAGAAGCAAAAACCCATGGTATAAAAGCCCTGGCAGTATGGTGATGAACATATTGTCATTTTTGATAATAAAGTTTTATGAACCTTTGGTTTGAACAAATCTTACCTTATCTAGTCTTAGTGATATTCCATCTTAACTCTGGCCAAGTAGACCATCAGGAAACCACCCCCTCTGGAGACCAACCTGCCAACCCTCCCCAGGCACTATACCGTCCCCCAGGAGCCCCCTTTGGACCTGTGCATTTTACAGAATACCTGCCCAACCTCGCCTACGCGGAGTACAACTTGAAGACCATCCTCATTGCCAATCCCTTGGCAAGGACTAGAGAAACTGAATACATAGGACGTGAAGGAAAGAGAATCAAGGTGCCACCCTTATTGTTTAAAGACAAGTACAATTATCTGCCTGCCTACTTTGTTCTCATGACTCCGCCCTTAACCCCGCAACCCAACTGCCCAATGAAGACCCCCGCCGCGGCCAAGACTACGTCCACCCAAATGTTTGGAGTACTCTACATTACTTTGACAGGAATGGTAGACACTATGGTGCCCAATTCAGGGTCATGGTCTTTGCTTGGGCAATCTGTATCCTATATTATCAAGTTAGCACCCATCCAATGGTGGACATTACCCTCTGACCTGGCAGTATTCCGTCCCAAGCCAACCATTGCATCTACCTATGCCTGGATTCCTGACATTATGATGATATTTTACAAACATGGTAACCTGGGCCCCAAGATGTTGTTAACACTTGGGGCAACTTGTATGCTTTTTTTGTGATAATCACTTCTTACACCCATAAGGCAATTACCTCCCTGATATTCTCATGGATGAAGAACCAACCTGCCCAAGAATTGAAAGACCCCACAATTGGGGCAGAACCCAAGAACACAGCCATGTCATAAGTACAAAACATGATAGTGAACCAGACCACAACTAAGGTGGACATGCCCCAGATAGGCAAACTCACCTTAGAAGAAGATCACCAAGCCATGCCTGTCCTACATCTCCACTTACAAGCCAACACCAACACATACTCCAGTGACACTGAGAAAGTCCTGGGGGTGGCTGCCATGCTGTCAGGAGACGCACTGGATTGGTTTGGAAAGGCTACCGCTGAAGATGTCAAATTTTGCCTTGATTACTCCCAATTTGAAAGTGAATTGATGGCCACTGGAGACAGCCAAGACACCAGATACTATGCGCTGAACTCTCTGTTAGAGATCCATCAAGGGAACCAGCCCATCCAAGCCTATGTGGATGAGTTTCTTAAACTGAAGACTCACACCCAACTTGAGGGTAAATTAGCCACCATTATCTTCAGAAAAAGAGTTAATTTAGCCATGAAAGACCTGTTGAAATACCATCCACCCACACTGAGCCTGGAGGAACTACTGCCCCTATGCAAAGGACTGAGCTTAAACCAGGAAGGTCTAAGCCTGTACCCTACCTGTGTTGGCAGAACTGCAACACCAAGTTGACCAGGGATGTCCCCCAAAGAACTACAACATCACTATTGAGATGGGTTGTATTTCTACTGCCATGAGGCAGGGCATCTATCCAGAGCTTGCCTCAAAAAGAATACCTCTCCTGTATCCCTGGCACAAATAAACACCTCTGCACAATCTTAAAAATACATACAAGTGACCATAGAACTATCGGGAATCAAGCACCAAATTGAAGCCTTCATTGATACAGGAGCTGACAAAAGCTTCTTTGATGCCAGCCTGGCCAAGGAACTAGGCCTGGCAGCCTCAAAACACCGCCTACAAGTAATCATGGGAAACAGCTCTCTGGACACAGGATACAGATGCAAGCAAGAACTTCCCTTGACAATTGGACAGAACATGTACACAACCCCCTTGATCCTTTTGCTAGGTTTACCCCAGCCCCTAATACTGGGAAACTCCTGGTCTGAAAAACACAGCCTGATCCTGAACTATTGTGAACAAATTGCTACATTGGGATGACCTGAATCTTGTGACACCGTTCCCTTCTGTATGAGCCCTGGCAGAACACCTCCCAACAAACTCTTAACCATAAAGATAGAGCCTAGTGTTGGGATACTACCTACCCCTTACAGAAATGGGACCATGTGTTTAGCAAAGGAGCAGCCATAATATTATCCTGTCATTCAATCTACAACCACACAATAGACCTGTTACCAGGGACCCAACCACACCACAGCCTCATCTACAGCTGTAATCACCGCAAACAGGTAGACTTGAAGACTTATCTAGAGGACATGACCAAAAAGGGTTTTATCCGAGTGTCAAAGGCCCCTTGTTTGTCTCTCATGCTGTTTGTAGGAAAAAAGATGGCAGAATGCGCCCATGTGTAAACTATCAGAAACTGAACAATATTACAGTGAAGAACTGTTATTCCATCCCCAATACTGATGACCTCTGCAACGTACTGACTGGAGCCAGGATGTATTCAAAGATTGACCTAAGAGATGCCTTCAACCAGATCCAAATCAAAGATGGAGATGAATACAAGACAGCTTCAAAACCAGATATGGGTTGTATGAATACCTAGTTATGCTGTTTGGCTTGTGCAATGCCCCCAGTACTTTCCAAAGGATGATCAACACGGTCCTAGGCAAGTACCTTGACCAATTTTGTGTTGCATATTTGGACAACATCCTCATATACAGTAAGTTGCACAAAGAACACCTCCAATACCTTAACCTTATATTGGAGAAACTCTCCCAGGCCAATTTATATTCCAAGCTGAAAAAATGTAAATTCTTTCAGTCCAAGGTCAAATTCCTAGGATATGTAGTGAAAACCGGCAGGTTTGCCATGGCGCAGGACAAAGTAGAAGCAGTAACTGCCTGGCTAGTGCCCAAATGCAGAAAGGATGTGAGAAGGTTTTTGGGTCTGGCAAATTATTGCAGGGATTTTATCCAAAAAATTTCTCAAATCACTCTAGCCCTGACCCGTCTTTGCTCTGACAAGGTCCTGTTTATCTGGATCCCAGAATGCACCACCACCTTTGATGCCTTGAAGCTTGCCTTCACCTCCGCCCCTGTCCTGGCCATGCCGGATCCATCCAAACCATTTGTACTGGAAACCAATGTGTCCAACTTTGTGGTGGGTGGGGTCCTTCTTCAGGAAGGAGGGGATAGTATGCTACATCATGTAGCATATTACTCCAAGAAAATGCTGCCAGCCAAAGGAAACTACCTAATCTACAATAAGGAGATGCTCGCAATAATGAAGACCCTGAAACATTGGTGCCAGTACCTATGTGGCGCATAATTCCCAGTAAAAGTCCTAACTGACCACAAGAACTTGGTTTATTTCTTTAAACCCAGACAGCTGAACCAGAGACAGGTCAGATGGGCCCTAGAACTGGCCAACTACACTATGACAATTGACTATAAACCTGGGAAGGTTAACATAGTACCTGACACGCTGAGCAGAAGAGCAGACTTAATTCCCTCCACATCTGAGACCAAAGACCATAACACCCATGTAATTCTCAACCCTGCCAGCCTAGGTATCCAGCTGATGTACATGAAGATAATGGCTCACAAACCCGATATGATTGAGGTGCAGAAATTAGACAAATACTCAACAGAACTCATTGCCAACTTTGCCTCTGACCCCGAGAGCCACCACCATAAGAAAGGATTCTTGTTGAAAGGAACTACCCTGTTACTACATAACTAAATCTATGTACCCAAAGGCAAGACAAGGACCAAAGTTCTCATAGACTATCATGACTCAGAGATGGCCAGTCACCCTGGCAGACTCAAGAAACTCCAAGGAATCAATAAGAATTATGCTTGGCCCCAAATGGACAAAGACGTGGCTGCCTACATTGAGGGCTGTGAGACATGCGGGAGGACCAAAACTTGTAGATCTAAACCTGAAGGTCTGCTAAGACCACTAGACATACCAATGGGACCCTGGCAATCTGTTTCAATGGACTATATTTTAGAACTGCCCCCGTCAAATTTGTTTAATGCTATTTTAGTCATAGTAGATAGGTTTACTAAAATGTCCTATTTTATCCCTACTACCACCCACTGCACCGCTGCTGAGACAGCTAGACACTTCCACAACTGTATCCTGACCCAAAACGGCACCCCAGCAGAAATCATCACTGATAGAGGCCCCCAATTCACCTCCAACTATTGGACTCAGGTGATGAAAGACTTAGGAGTAAAGCGCTGTGTATCCACTTCCTACCACCCGCAGACCAACGGCCAGACTGAACAAGTGAATCAAATACTTGAACAATACCTATAATGCTATGCCAACACCAACCAAGATAACTGGGCCAAGATGCTACCCATGGCACAGTACACCTACAACAGCAAAGACCACACATCCACTGGAATGTCCCCCTTTAAAGCCAATTATGGTTTTGACCCATCCCAGAACCCCAGCATTGGCAGTAAAGAGACAAACACGTCAGGGCAAACCTGGATTGAACAGATACACAACACCCAAGAAAACTGTCTCAAGAATCTGACCAGAGCTGTTCAAACTAACAAGGCTTTTGCCAAAAAAAAAGGATTCCTGGAAAACCATTGAAGATAGGGGATGAAGTATATTTGGAGTCACAAAAAATGCCTCTGACAGTCCCCTGCTGTAAGTTAGCCCACCAAAGGAGCAGGCCCTACAAGATCACCAAGCTAGTGGGCAAAGTAGCATTCAAACTAGAGCTATCCTCCTTGTGGAAGATACAAAATGTCTTTCACCGTGCACTACTATTCAAAAAAGAAGGAAACTCCCTACCCCACCAGAAACTCAAGACTGACCCTCCTCCCATCCAAGTAGGACACTCTGAGGAATACAAAGTTGAATAAATTCATGGAGACTGCACCCACTACAAAACGCCACAGTACTAAGTCAAATGGAAGAGATACCTACCCAAGGAAAACACCTGGGAATCATTAAACAACCTACCCAACACCCAGCTGACCATCTAACAATACCTTGCAAAAAAGACTAGGAAGGAGGGGACCACCAGGAAGGAATAGGATGATGTCATGAATGACATTTCAATACTTGTATTGAAAACCTGTGAATTGAAACCCAGGTCTCAGGGAAAGCCTTATGATGACCAGAGTGGACAGGAAACTGCCCAACTGCCAGGTGGGTCAAACCCTGAACCACCAGAGATAGATGACCCCAAACAGGGGGAACAGAAACCTTCCAATCTGCCAAGCATCAATACTGGAGGTTTGAAATCAACATTAGAGACCCTGGAATCAAACCCTGACCCTCCAAAGACTACTCAAGTCACACAAAGTGGACAGGAACCTGCCAACTTGTTGAATTGCAAACCAAAGTTGACAAGTTACTCTGAGACCCGCCAGTCTCCAAGGAAAATTCCCCAAATGGTCACCAGATTGCTGCCAACCTTGCGCCACCAAAGATCCGGACCTATGCAGAGGCTGCAGCTTGCCTTAAGGAGGGTAAAAAAAAACCTACTGCTAACTCTGCCAATGACCACCAGCAGCTGCAAGTCTTCCATCCAGAATGGGTAGTATAAATGAACTACTCAGGTGACGTGGTGAAAAGTAGTGGCAGAATGAAGCATTGCCACTTCTATTCACCAGAGCAGGAAGAACCTGGATCTGCCACCCTCAAGAATCTAAGCCAAGATCCATGCCCCGCCAGTGCCTTGTCTGCAAACCTGAACCCTGCAAAAATTGAAGAAGCAAAAACCCATGGTATAAAAGCCCTGGCGGTATGGTGATGACCATATTGTCATTTTTGATAATAAAGTTTTATGAACCTTTGGTTTGAACAAATCTTACCTTATCTAGTCTTAGTGATATTCCATCTTAACTCCAGCCAAGTAGACCATCAGGAAACCACCCCCTCTGGAGACCAACCTGCCGATCCTCCCCAGGCACTATACCATCCCCCAGGAGCCCCCTTTGGACCTGTGCATTTTACAGAATACCTGCCCAACCCCGCCTACGCAGAGTACAACTTGGAGACCATCCTCATTGCTGATCCCTTGGAAAGGACTAGAGAAACTGAATACATAGGACATGACGGAAAGAGGATCAAGGTGCTGCCCTTATTGTTTAAAGACAAGTACAATTATTTGCCTGCCTACTTTGTTCCCATGACTCCGCCCTTAACCCCGCAACCCAACTGCCCAATAGAGACCCCCACTGCAGATGAGACTACGTCCACCCAACTGTTTAGAGTACTCTACATTACTTTGATGGGAATGGTAGACACTATGGTGCCCAATTCAGGGCCATGGTCTTTGCTTGGGCAATCTTTATCCTATATTATCAAGTTAGCACCCATCCTATGGTGGGAATTACCCTCTGGCCCGGCCATATTCTGTCCCAAGTCAACCAATGCATCTACCTATGCCTGGATTCCTGACACACAGGCAGGAAGTCACCATCATTGTTCTTGATTTGTAGTACTCCCCTAATGGATGCGTCAGAGGCTTCTGTCTCCATTTGATATTCCCCATCATGTTTGGGGTATTGTAGGATGAGCGTGGTTGTGAGCTTCTCCTTAAGACGTCTGAAACAAAGGTCACATTGAGGGGTCCATACAAACTTAGATTTGGCGCCAGTTATGGTGGACATAGGTGCAGTCAGCACACCACAGTCAGGGATGGATTTCCATATGTAGGTAACCATTCCCAGGAATGTGAGGAGTTCTGAATTGTCCTTTGGAGGTGGCATCTTGCAAATGGCCTGGATTTTCTGGTTGTCAGGCTTGATACTGTCCTTTGAAACTACTTGTCCCAGGAAGGTAGCTTTTTGAGGAAAGAACTGACACTTAGAGGGTTTGGCCAGCAGTTTATGTTGCGCCAGGGTGGCAAAGACAGCAACAGCGTCCATGTTGACACTTTGTTGATATGGTCACTGTCAACTTGAAACTCTAATTCTCCTATGTTTTTTGCTAGTCATGCTAGCTTAATTCTTTTTTAAAAGTGTTTAGGGGTGCAAACCCAGAAAACACAACAAAATTATGGCTATTTTGACACAATTTAATATTAAGCTTAATAAAAAACTTGATTTAACCAAATTTTCTTTACATTTACTAATAAAAATTAGTTTATTTTTTTATTTGTTTTCACAACGTAAAAGTGTCAATGTAGACACTTTTCAAGCCAAACTTATTTTTGATACTAAAACTAAAACATCTACAGTAAAAAATTAGCTGCACATTTAAAAATATTTTTTTATTAAATTAATATATAGAAAAAGACATTGAACATACAGTTGATTGTTAAAATGGTCATCTTATAAATATATATGTGGCACTTATTCCAGCTTTAATATATTAAGTGGATTGGTGGCTAATGGCAATATAATAATTTAAGCGTGAGCTACTATATAAGTTACTATAGAATTTATTATTAAAAATAATGTCAACACTCAGAAATGTTGTTTATTTGCTTATGATCATCTGCCAGGGTGGAGTTAAGCAAATTAGAGTGGTGCAATTAAGCCTAGATTAATATGTCACCTCATATAAATAATGTCATAAGTGATGTTGTTGACACTTTACCCTTTTCATTACTGAATACAACTTTCTTCACAACTTCACATATACGCAATAGTAAAATATCATATTACCACTACCCAAATATTATTTTTAATAAAGAAATAAAGAGCTTTGATGATTTTTTTACTTATTTTCATATGTTTAATATAAATTATATTATGTGAACAAAATTACACAGAAAACAGTTAATATTTGCTAGCCTGCGTAAATTTAATTAAGTGTACTATGTTTTTTATAGCAATTTTTTAAAAAAATGTTGACAGTGAGAATGTTGTCAGAAATTATGTCTACAATTTTTCTAATTTTCAGTGATAATTCAGCTTTTTTTGCTAATTATCACTCATAATGTTAACACTTTTCAGTTCTCACATATAAAACTTTATGTTTTACATAATAAAATCATCTGATTTTTTGATATGTTGTATTTTTAACTGTTCTCTTTCATATTTTATAATTTTTTAAAATAAAATTTATATCTAAATATAATATTTTTACATATTTCTCTTAATTTTTAACTTCTTATTTATAACTTTAATAAAATAAACACTATATAAGTATTTTTTAGCTTTTAAATGCCAATAAAAGCCATATAAAGTTTACTTTTTTATATACTATGTTTTCAAGTTGTTTTGTTTGTTTTTTAAATGCATTTATTTATTTTAAACACTTTTACTTATTATTTTAGTACAAGAACACTTCTAAGCAGACCAAAGGAACCAAGCGTCCCTCTAAGCCCACCAAAGCTACCAAGAAGAATCCTGTCTCATCAAAGAAGGCCACTCCCAAGCCGTCCCCTGAGCCCTCTCCTGAGAAGAGCCCCACTCACTCCACTGGGGGAGAGGAAACTGATGGTTCAGTTACTGACCACAGTTTCTACAACTTGGCTTCAGACAAGGAGCCAACCAAGAAGCGGCACAGGCCAGAAAGACCTCACCCAAGGATAAGTCTCCTGCACACAAGGAGCTCCAAGATAAGCCCCCTTCTGCTTCCCCCACCAAACTCCCCCCTTCAAGTTCATCTGGGGATGATACAAAGCCCCATCTCAATCACTTCACTGGCTTCTGCCATGCTCCTGCTGGCCCACAATATCTGCAATGTCAACGGGAAGTTCAAGGTTCCTTCCACCTTACCAAAGATTTTTCCCATCATGAGTGTCAAAGGTGGGCCAGCCATGGTGGCCAACGGTTACATCTTCAGCTGCAATAACGCCACTGAGGCTTCAAGAGCCACCATTACACCTGCAAGGACTGCTCCTGCCCAGTGCAGCTCAACACTGAGCGCTGGGACTTAGTCCAAAGCATCAAGGGCAAGCATACCTGAATCATGCCAAATACCAACATTGCCCGCCTCCTCAAGTGGTATCTTGTTCAAGTGATGCCCACCTCCAAAGATCTTTTTGCCAACCAGCTGGTTGTGCTTGCTTGCAAGTACCTCTTGCCAACCAACTTGAAGCGGGTTCCAACTCATAATCAGTTGGTCAAGTTTGTAAGTGATAGGCGTCAATCCTCTAATCCCCTGGCCAAGAGAGCCACCAGCATCAAGAGCCTTATCCTCACAGATGCTTTAAGAAGACAGAGGATGGTGAGATGTTCCTGCACCATGACAATGGGCAGGAAGTGTAGGATAGGATTGTAGCCTAAGCCACAACCCAAAACCTGGAGCAGCTGAACACTGCTGCCACCTGGCTGTGCGATGGCACATTTGCAGCCTGCCCAACCCCTTTCAAGCAGCTGTGGGTCCTGCACAGGCAATTCAATGCGCAGGTTATACCCCTTGTTTTCTTTCTCCTGCCTGGTGCCAAGACAGAGGTCTATTCCAGAGCATTTGAAATTGTCCGGGATGCTTTGAGCTCCCTTGTCAGGAATGACAATTTGGATGCTCCTAAATCTCAAAATACGGAATCAGAGTCAAACCCTGGACAAAACCCTTTGCGGACCGTCAGACTCATAGGCTGGGAACACAATAACCCACTACTAATTGACAAAGTTGCTGCCAGCCCGCCAAGATCTGAACCCTTAGCTGCCCCACAGGATTCTGAAAGTGAACTGCCAGTCCAAGATGTTGGAAATTTCCCTGAGGTGCCAACACCTGACACCAGCGGTTTTCCCGGTGAAATAGACAAATTTCTCCCTGAGAGTTATTCCAAACTCCCCCAAAGTCCTGGGGAAGGCACTGAACTCAAAGAGACACCCAATACCCAAATTGATAAACAGAAGGATTCAAAGTCTTCTCACCCCAAAGCGGCCAGTGGCAAACCGCCAGTGCTGAGCGCCACACTGCCATCTGAGACACCTGATGCCAACCTGCCCAAGCCCAGAAAACCCAACCAGGAAGTGAAGCCTGGCAGTGTGGGATAAATACCTGCCAGGCCAAGACCAACCCCCATTGTCATTTTTAAATAAAGGTTATTAGAAATTGTTTTCCCCAATTATTACTGTATTTTATTCTTGTCATCTGCCAGTTAACTCAAAGATTGTCTGACCCCCTGCTAACCTGCCAGCTACGTACTGCCCGCCAGGTGCTTCTTTTGGTCCTGTCCACTTCACAGAGTACCCCTTAAAGCCTGAGAACAGGGACTACATTGCCAATAACATACTAGCCCAGGATCTCTTGGCCAAAACTACTGAGAGAACCAGATACAACCAAGAAGGCCCTTGGTACATTGCCAAGCCTTGCCTGTTCAGAGATAAATACAGCTTCCTTCCTGCCTACCAAATAGACATGGAGCCACCCATCACCCCCAAACCAATGCCCACCTCTGCAGACAAGCTCCCACTGGACCATACCAACAAGCTTTTTGGAATTGTATATATAACTCTCACGGGAGTAATATATACTTTTGTTCCTGCCGCTGGTCTGTGGTTGTGGCTGGGCAAGTCAATGTACTACCTCATTAAGTTAGCGCCAATCCTTTATTGGGCCCTGCCCACCCAGTCCGCAGCCTGCCAGTTCCCAGATGCTAGCAAGCCAGCCAATCAGGGTTGGTTCCTTGAAATCCCTTCCCACCAACCAGCTCCCCCCTCCCACCCACGTCACAAGGGCCAATCCCTCTTTTGCTGAGAAGGATGAGTCCACCCTAGCCACAGAGCAGCTAGCTCATGCACGCTCACTTGGGCCAAAGGTAATCATAATGGACTTTGAGCAAGCTCAGTTCAGAGCCTTTGAGGTCACCTTTAATGAAGAAGTACAGGGCTGCTACTTCCATTTTAGGCAGGCCCTCATCAAACACCTCAAGAGAGAGAAGGAGCTCTTTGACAAGTATCTTAATGATGGTAAAGGGAAGTGCCACTTTGCCATCACCCAGTTTTCTGCCTTGGCTTTTGTGCGGCTAGAACATACTGGGATTGGCTTTGAGTCCCTCCTAGAGGACGCTTATATCAAGAAGCACTCCACCATCTTTGAGGGCTACCTGGATTACTTTGAGCGGCAATGGGTAGGCAAGAAGGTGACTGCCTGGAGAGGAAAGAGCAGGGCCACTGCCCCTTGGAATTACCAGGGCGCCTGCCTCAAGGGGGAGATGAAGACCACCTCCAGCCTGGAAGTGTGACACAAGCACCCAAAGGTGAAGCTTGGGTCAAACCCCAAATACAACAAGTTATTCCAGAAGCTATAGGAGGAGTAACCCTGAACTGTTTCCAAGTTTTAAAACCTGGCCAACTGGGTGACCCCCAAGAAGAGAAAGGGCAAGGACCAAGACTACCAGGAGGACGTCCAGAAGGTGGTCAAGAAGAAGTACAAGGTGACAGAGATCAAGAAGTACATAGAAGTTGTTATCACTGCTCTTGAGGGTAGCTTTAATTAGCCCAATAAACCTTGCTTTTCTTTGCCTATATATTTTTTACTTTTAAATTTTAATGTTTACTTTAATTTTTGGATAGTACCAATCTTTTATGTATAAAAGGTAAGTTTCAGATACAGATTCAATGTGGTTTAGTAAGAAATATCTTATATCTTGTTACTTTATCTTTAAGGCATGAGATTTTTTCAGTTAGGCTTATATAAAGTATAATAAATTAAAATTAGAATTTTCTTTTATTTTGTAATTATTATGATATATAAAAATATATTTATTTTTGGTTCATTGGAATTTTAATTTTTATGGGAATAAAAAATAATTTTATAATAAAGAGTGTAAATTACATAGTAAATTGTAAATACTTGCTTATATATCCTTATTCTTATTACTTATGGTATTTTTTATTTCATTTCTGAACTCTCTGGGTTTATTTTAGTATAATAAAGCATTTAAAATTATATTCTTATATTGGAAATGTTCAGGGTAAAGTGTGCCGTTACTTAAAAAAGTGTCAACATCCAGGAGACGACATTATGTAAAACCAGGTTGTCACTTTAATATAGTGTTGACATGGCCACTGTTAAAATTTTTAGTGTCAACATGGGCGCTGTTTCCACAAAGACTGCCTCCAAGTCCTTATGATGTTGTTCTACCAAGAGGATATATACAATAATGTTGTCAGGTATACCAAGGCATGCTTGCCAATGTGGGGGGCAAACACCTTGTTCATAAAAGTCACAAATGTTGACGGTGAGTTTGTCATTCTGAAATTGAGCACCACACACTTGTATGACCCATACTTAGTGCAGAAGGACGTTTTGGGTATATCTTCCTCCTTAATACAGATTTGGTTGTAGCCTGAAGTTAGGTCAATCTTGGAGAAGACTGTGGCGCTGCCAAGGGCATCAAAGAGGTTATCAATGAGGTAAAGTGGGTAACAATTTTTGATGGTAACTTTGTTTAGGGCCTGATAATCTGTGACTAGGTAAAGAGTACCATCTTTCTTTGCCACAAAGAATACAGCAGCGCCAAAAGGAGAATGTGAGGGGCGGATAAGACCTTTTTTCCAACACCTCTTTGAGGTAAGCACATAGAGTGTCATCTTTGTTTGGGGTAAGTTGATAGATGGGTTGCGCCTTAGGTACAGCTCCTTTGAGTTGGATGAAGTGCTGGATATGTTTCTCTGGCGGCAACCCTGGTAGAGCCTCTTTGAAGATTTCCAGATGGCAGGCTAAAATTTCACAATCCTGAAGAGTAGTGGTATCCTGGTGGTCCTTGAAATGTAGGATCTGGTACTGGCAGGAGTCCCAGTCAATTGCCTTGAGGTTCTCCTTTTTGTCCATGGTTTTGCAATGTGTATGAAGACATAGTTGCACAGGAGTTGGTCCACTGAGTCAGGGTAGATCTGGTGATTGAAGCCTTCACACTTGATGGTCAATACTAAGGTTGCCCAGTCTACATGGTGGTTATTACTTTGCAACCATTCCAGTCCCAGAACAATGTCAAATTTGGGAAAATTAATAACAGGACCCTGGATGGTGGAATGCAGGTTCTCTAGCATGACAGAGAAGGGGTCAGTTTCCTGTGTCACTGCAATGTGATGTTTTCCAGCTAAAACCATGTTCTTAATCTGCAAAGGATTAGTGGTTAGCTTGAACTTGTCTACAAAGCTGCTGTTGACTAGGGTTTTGTAAGGGACCCTTTTTATAGAGGATAATACAGTTGGGGAATTAAAAAAGGGTCCATTACTCTCTACAACAAGAGATATCTCTTCAAGCTGTAGGGTAGGGGTTAGGAAAATATCAGGAAAGCACAATGTAGCTGGCTTGTGGGGTTCCTGTCCACCAGTCCCCAAAGTGTGTTCTGGATTATAGCCAGGGACCAGCTGGAAGGGGTTGTCATTCTCTAGTAAGGGAAAATGTATCTCAGAAATATGTATAGGGGTCAAAATGGGTTTTTATTCACTCTCAGAAGGAAGATCCCCTTAGAAACCTTCTGGTATATGGCCCGGGGGTCAAGGAAACAATATGGATTTGCCAATACTTGGAGTCCTCTAACAATATCTTGGACTCCTTGTACTTGGTCTTGAACTCCTGCACCTTAGACTTGGACTCCTGTACCTTAAACTTGGACTCTGGTGCTGCAATTAGGATCCAGCTTCTTATTCTTGGGCTCCAGCTCTCTTTATAGCTCCAGTGGCCTTGTTATTCCACTTATATAAGTACAACCAGCTCCTGCTGGTGATCAAAAGGCTTCAAAAAACCTCTTGGTAGAAACTCAAAAGGCCTGGGAAAGACCTCTAAAAAGACCCTGAAAGACCCTGTAACTTTCCAGCCAGCCAACTTCTTATAGT
Source organism: Entomophthora muscae (assembly GCA_014839935.2). Taxonomy (NCBI): domain Eukaryota; kingdom Fungi; phylum Entomophthoromycota; class Entomophthoromycetes; order Entomophthorales; family Entomophthoraceae; genus Entomophthora; species Entomophthora muscae. The sequence continues at coordinate 153,603 of QTSX02007231.1, forward strand.
GTCATTTTCCCAACAGTTCTGCCTTTAAAATGGCTTTCTTCAGAAGCTTAAACCATTGCCGCTCACTTTTTTTCTCTAATAATTTAAGCTTACATACTTACTTTCTCAAAAGCTTAAAGTATTAATTCACTATTTCCTTGCTTATACTTTAAGCTTTTGACTTCCAACCAATCATATTCATTAGGAAACATGCCAGAACTCAACCAATAAATGCAGAGCGCAGAAATAGACCATTTCTGAAGTTCCACCAGGATCCAACTAAGAAATCAATTTCCATTGCTCAAACCGCTCAAATTGACATCTCTTTGCACACCAAATTGTTAACTGGTCCATTATTCTGGCACCAGTCTTCCCTGGATTCAACCTAAACCCATTTAAATAGTAGAATACTATTTAAACTGTTTTTTTGAACCTCTTCAACGTTTTCCCCATATACTTACAAATATTGTAAAATCCAAGGAAAATGTCCCACCAAAACACATTTGTATCCAGCTCTTATAGCAACATACCTTCATCTATCCTAGGAACTTAATAAAGAAATATATTACCTGTGACCTTACTACAGTCACATTGGGCTGTGGTTTCACAAAAAGGTTGAATTGTGATAAATTTCATAGTTTAAAATTCAAAACAATAGGATTGGCCTTGGAGAGACTTTCCAGCATAGTAATAGATTACCCAGGAATCAATTAGGCTGTACTAATTGAGGGCCGTACTGAATAATCTGAATGGTTCAGATTATGCAACTAGGTGTCTTAAACTGATTGATTAACTGGGAAGGTTAATTAATTGATACACTTGAATATGATTAATGGGGATTTAATCATAGGGACAAAATGGACTTGACTGTGTCAAGTAAAGACTTGGTGTCTTCAAACTGTTTAATTAACTGGAAAAGTTAATTAATTTATGCTGGGAATATAATTAATGAGGATTTAATTATATGTTTAATTTCCTTGACTGTGTCAAGAAGTTTGGTTAAGGTTAGCCAAAAGAAAAACCACAAATTGTGGTTGAAAAGCGCCACTTTGGCAAATTAATTAGGTTAGAAGCGCTGCCGCGCTGCCTAATTGATTTTTAAAGCACTGAGGCGCTGCCTGAGAAAGTTCCTGGGCGCCGCAGTGGCGCCTGGTTCAAGTTTTGAAGTGTTTTAATGGGTTTTTAAGGCAAAAAACCATTAAATGCAAAAATAACTAAATATAGACAATGGCGTCTATACATTCAGGATTGATCAGCTGGTTCCCAGTTGGAACAAGGATAGCTTGGATCAGGAATACATATATTCCAAAGGGTTTTGGTGCTGGAAATCTGGAATGCTTTAAGCCAAAGCAATACATTTCCACAGAAGGAATCATGTGATTCTGGAATGTATTAGAGCACATTCTTATAGGTTAAGAGTGTAAAGATCTTTTTTATAAAGATCTGGATTGAATGACGCTGTTATGTCATAAACTATGTGATAGGAATCCAGGTGTAATTCCAGAACTGGAGGGGTTTTCAGCCAAATGTACCCCAATTGGTATATAACAGAAACATGATAATAATTAATAAAAAGGATGCTTATGTGTGACAATGGTTGCTTTCCCCTCAATCTTTTTATGCTTTGTGTTTTTGGCTTTTAACCGAAATAAGACTACCATGGAATGAAAAAGATGGTCTGCAGCTAAGACTATGGGAAGCAAAAAACGTTGAAGTGATCACCAGATGGCAACAAGTTTAACGCCAAGATTGCTTGCCTGGAATCCAAGCTCATCAAAGCTTACATAAAGGATTATCTGTCAAACTGTAAAAGAGTCAGACTGGGATAATGAAGAAGCAAGAATGAATTTACTGGATCTGTCACATTACCCACACTTCTAACCACATTCCTTCTTGATTTTACTACTAAACCAAGGCAAAACATTTTACATTTTCCCACTTTGGCAAATCAATTCAGAAAAATCTTGGCTCATTTCTCCGGACCACTAGTTCTTCACTATCATCTTTGGGTTCTTCAGCCAGCTCTTCAACCAAATCTTCCAGCTCTTCAACCAAATCTTCCAGCTCTTCATCTTAACCAGCAAACAGTCCATTTTAGTTCACAGAGCAGCTTTTTTCTTGTATTTAAACGGCCTATCAGTCCTCTGGCTACTCTTTTATCATGACCAGATACTTCTGCATCATGATTTTTGGGCCCTTCCACTTATCCTCACTAGGAATCATCTTGGTTTCATCTGAAAAATGAATCATTTTGGTTCCAAAATTCAATATGAACCAACAGTACTTCAAATAGACTTCTCTGTGATCAAACAGTTCCTCTTACTAATCTTCTCTGCTTATTCTGTGAACCACCTCAGTTCTTTATCTCAGTCCCTATTACCAGAACCTGTAGACCCAGGCATGAGTCTACATTGAACTGGCGTTTGACTGGGCCCTCACAAGTGGCATTCCACTTAGGTCATCCAATCATAGATCCTCACAGCCTATGTTGTTGTTTTTACTCACCCAGGTGATTAAGTCTGGGCTTTCAGTTGCAGAGTAATCAGCTCTACTTCCCAGAGGCCTGATCACACCAAGTTCTGTAGCTTGCTTCCCCAAGCAAACCACCTTGATGACACCTCTAACCAAATCCATGCCCTTCAATGCTCACTTTGGGTTCCCCTCAAAGCTCCCATGGAGACATAAACAAGGACACCCTACCAGTCCATTAGGTAGGATGCTTGCTCACAGACCTCCTGTAAGCGTATCAGGGTACGTAGAGCCCTCAGGGCTCTTCCCCTCCCTGGTGTCCCGCGTTACCCGCCAGGGGTCCAAAACCTTCTCCACCTCAAATAGATAAAGTTCCCTGCTAGGTGAATAACTCTAGCCCACAGCAGACAATATCTTCTGCTGGGTGGAGGCAACATCTGCCTCTAGTAGTCTTTGCATCTACTAGCTAGGCCTTATCATTCCTAGTAGTCATCATTCCCTACTAGGTCCCTACCTGCAATAAACAACCAAACTTTTGATTGGCCAACATTAGCCCCGCCTGCAAACCACCAAACATGTGGACTGTCACATGGCCCCTGAGACAGAATACAAGGCAGGAGCAAAGAGAGCCAGATGGTGACTACGGACCACAAATAGGGGATTCCAATAATCTGAACTAGGAGATAATATTAAAAGCTCAAGTGAATAATAGGGAAAGATTGCTTTATTTTAGAAAAAAATGTTAATCAAACAATTAACTTGGGATTAGGATGGGAGTTCTTATACTAGGGGGGTGGAATTGGGAGTACAGACTTAATGAGTTTGAAACCCAGGTGTAATACCTCATATGCAGTAGCAGGAATCATGATGTAGGCTATTTTTAGATGCGTTATAGTACTGAATTCTTTGCAAGGTTTACTTGCATCTGCATTGATGTGGGGCATAAAAACAATTAATTGACAATTAATTGAGTTGCAGTAACTTAGATAATCCAAATTTGGGAGTTGAAATAGGTCTTCAACTATTAGATAAATGTTGTCAGGGAATTGATTCATGACAGGTTTGGTCTTCACCTGAGTCCAAGAGTGCTGAGTCTTTATAACTGCAAAAGCAGAAAAAATAAGACATCAGTTCATTGGGATGTCTGATGATGATATAAAGTACTGGGTCTTCCGAGGGCACTTGGATCATTGGCCATTGATCCACGTCCTCAGGTTGGTACTCATTGTTGGGTGAGTCAGGAGTTGTGCAGGGAGAGCTTGGCTTGCTTAATGCTCTCCCTGGGATTATCTCTCATTGTGATTGTCTTGTGTGGCAGTGATACAGAAACAGGTACAATTTGACTGTCTGTTGTTTTTGTTTCCGTGATTATTCAAACCTGTGAATTTGTGGTTTGAGTTGTTGTTTTTCTAAGGAGGCAAGCAGTTGGAGCGTCCAGTTGGGTGAGAATCTTTGGGCTGCTTTTTTATCAGTTTGTTCCTTGTGAAGATCATTGGATGTTTGTTCTACTTTCTCTGCCTCACAATATAAGCTCTGCAAGTTAGTCACCTGGTCCAGATTTAAATGCCTCATCACATGCAACTTGAGTGGGTTGTAGGACATGGGATGGGTAGCTGGGGTGTCAAAGGCCATATCTGAGGGGAATGTTGTTGCAACTGAGTTTCTAGGCTTGCCTGCTAATGTATCTTACAATACACAGGGGGCGCTTGATGAGTTGCCCCTTGACGTATCTAACGTTATGGATTAATATGATGGCAATGTCAAATGGCGGGTACTTCATCCTAATTAGGAGCATTGCCAATTTGACCTGTTGATCCCCGCACAAGTTATTCCTTGGCTCCAAACCTTACATGGAACTTCCCACTATGCCACCCTGTTGTGTTCTGAGGCACGCCACAGACACACAACAGGGAATCCTAACCTTAGGATTGGATTTGTACTAAGTCTTGGTTAGATGACAGGGAAGGCAATTGCGTTTACCTTGCGGCCCTGGATGAATAATCTCTACTAGGCGTGGCTAGAGAGAGGCGCAGAAGTACAGAAGACACAAAGACAAAAATGTGAATAGAACTTAATTTTATTGGTGAATATGGAAATGGAATATATAGTGGTTGAGAATACCACAAAACACTACCAGGACGGTAGGATCACTTGCCACAAGCATGAGTGGGGCAAGTGAGTTGCGCAGAGTCAGGAAACCAAACAATCATATTTCCTGAAGCAGAAGCCAGTTCATTTTGAGAGTCAAAAGCGAAAGCAAGAGATTTGTCTTTGAAATGGCCCAACAAAGGCAAGATCAAAACATGGTGAATGCCGTTATTCACAACACACCCCCTTGTGGCTTTCCCCATATAGTATATTAATCACAATATTCTACAATAAAAGACACCTTATTCTTATTATCCTGTCCTTTCTTATTGGGCTGTTGTCTTCCCTAATTCCAAGCACTGAACTCTCATTGGTTCAGTTGCAACAGTGGTAGCAGAAGTAGGTTTACAATCTATTTTAAAAACAAAATTCCCCCAAGAAAGGACAGAGTACGGGCCACATGGCTACTCCACAACAAGAGACATTCCTTTCAATTCCCAAGGGGGACATTCCCAAAGGTTATGTCATCTATCAAGATCAGCTAGTTCTTACCAATTTATACAATTGGCTCCACCCTGGGCAGCGTGACGCTAGCGTCACCCCACCACAGTTGGACCTGTCTCAACGTATGCTCAACCTCCAACTAGATTCTTTCACTGGCAGTGTCAAAGGAGCTGACATTATCAGTTGGCTCCAGTCCACCAAAACATGCCTTTGTATCTGTCAGGTCCCGGAGTCCATGTGGGTTGCCTAGGCATCTGGCCGCCTTGCAGGGCCTGCCGCTGTGTGGTTCACCAACTGGGCCAGCCAGGAGTTTGACGTCACCTGGGCAACATTCCAAGACGCCGCCAAATCCCAATATAGCAAAACTTTCTCTCCCATTGTCTTGGGGACTCCCCTCTTAGCCATCAAGCAGACTGGTTCCGTCCCTGAGTATCTGGCCACTTGGCAACAAGCCCTTGCTGCCGCCCCCAAAGCCGTGACCAATGGGAAAGCCATGTTGCTCACTCTCATTGTTAATGGGTTAAAACCCCATATTTGCAAGTGGGTCCCCATCAGTTGCTGCACCTCTATCAATGACTGTTATAAAGCCATCATAGAGGCCAATAACCAGGCTTTAATGGGCTTCCGCCGCACCAACAATGCTCCACCCCAACCACGTCCTGTACCTAACTGTGAGAGAGGGGGGCTAAACTAAATAAGTTTGGCTCCCATCCTGGCAAAACAAACCACCAGGATGCCATCCAGTGGAGGACTGGAACGGCCGCTTGAAAGGGAGACCACAGGGAGGACACAGGAGACAACCAAGGAAAATAGGTGTTCAGCGCCATCAGCGCCAACCCAGCGAGCAGCCAGGGGGTACAAGTGGGAGTGGAAGGAAGCGCCACAGACGCGTGCAAAGGTACTGAGTTGCTCTTCTCTAAAACAAGAGGGGGGGGGACATAGGCTCCACCTCGGCCACCGGAGTGGAAGAAGCATGGTTAAGGACCTTCAAATCCAAATTATCACAGGTTAGGCTCTTCACCATAGCCTCCCTGGAATAAAGGAGACTGACAGGCAAACTCAGGAGGCTAGAAGGGGCTGCGCTTGCAAGTTGCGCTGAAGAGGAGAGTTTGGATCACAGGTCTGGTGAGGTGGACCACAAGAGGAGCAAAAAGGGGGCCAAAGAAAATACCACAAATTTAATGACAGGGAGTAACATTTCTGGATTCTCCTCAAAATTTGGGATAGGTAGGTATCTTTTTTTTGGTTTAAAATGATAAAATTAAAGCAAACTGGGGAACCCACAGACAAGAGAAAAGTGGAAACAACTGTGGAAGGCCTGACGGTTGGCTCGGGTGTCTTTATAGCAATCAAGAACAAAAGCGGGTTTGAAACCAAGGTGTTTATAGAGAAAACAAGCTAAAATAGGTTTTTATAATGAATTTGACTAAAAAAACTTAGTTTTGAGCGTAAGTCTTCAAAGCAAAAGCAAAAACAAAACACTATACACTGAAGTCAGCTCCAAGGGTTCCAGAAGAGGGACCGGGTTCAAAACAGGAGGGGGGCTGAAGGTAAGCAAGGAAGCAAATACTAACACTTTTAGAAATTAAATTGATAGGAACTCCAACAGAGGTCCTAATCAGACAAATAAATTCAAAAACAGTGTGCAAAAGCTCAAACTTTAATAAATTGAGAATTGACAAGCAGGGGACTCAAAGTCCCCTGGCCTTGTTAAAAGGGGTGGGATTGGCAGAATTTGGTCACATGGCTTTCAATGTGGCATTTGATTGGACAGAGGAGAATTTTTGCTGGCCAGGGCCAGGGGCTCTGGAGGGTTCCAGTGTAATTTCCGCAACTCCCTCTGATTGGCTGGAAGTTAATGCAAGCATTTCAGATCTAGTTGGCTTTGTAGTTGTTGATGTGGGGCCATTTGATTGGGCGTTCCTAATTGTCTTTAAAAGCAGACAATACCATGCCAATAAATAATCCAAATTAACTAGCGTTTCTTCCCAAGCTGGAGCAACCAGAGCTGGGGGTCCTGCAGGATATGCCAACACAAATCTTTCATCCACTGTGTGAGCTAAATCATTGAGGGAATTTAGTGATTTTGCTGGGCTTTGTACAGTCTTTTTTGTGCAACAAGGGAATACAGTCCTATCCAAGGCCAAAGGGGGAAGTGAATTTACACTAACAATGGCCAAGGTCAAGTGGACCGTTGCCAATCTTTTCAACAAGAACGTGCAGCTAAACACCCCCGCAAGGGGGAGCTCCAGCTAGCACTAATTGAGGACCAGGGAAAAGCCTGGGGGTTGTAACAACAAGAGGCCTTACAACCCCAACTAACCTGCCCTCTCAGCCCTTGCCTGCAAAGAACTCCCGCAACTACAATCTTCACAAGGTTGAAACCCTAGACGTCTTTCAGGTCCATAGCAATGACCCCGTGTTGCAAGCCGCTCATTCCTCAAATAAAGTAACACACTTGTCCTATCCCTTCTGTTTCCGTGGGAACACCCACAAGTTACTGGTAGATACCGGGGCTGATCACACCATGGTAGATCAGGCATTTGCTGACTCCCAACAATTAGACCAAGTAACCAGCAGATTAAAAGCAGTACGTGTAGCTGACTCCTGCAGAGTGGCCATCACCCACAAGACAGTACCCTTCTCCGTAAGAATGGGGAACATCCAGGCTAAGCTCTCTGGGCCAATCATGGCAGGCCTCAGCCATGACATAATTGCTGGCCTCAACTGGCTCTGGCATAATTGTCCCTACATCAACTGGGATACCTCCGTCATCACCCTCAATAGGAATGGGATGGGGTTTCAGATCTACCCCATGGAAATGAACAAGCTACTACATGACACTGTGTTCATCAGGATAACAGAGACAGGCTCATACAACTTCAAGGGGGGAAACTAGACTTTAACCAATGTTCAGTTGAAGTTATCCGTGCAGAATCATCTGAAGTCCCTCCCTTGTCATCAGCACCACCACCAGCGCTAGCTGCACTCCTCAAGGAGTACAAGGATGTATTCAGTGAAACACTCAAACAACTACTTCTGCCCCGGGAGATCCAGCATGCTGTACAACTTTAAGGATTGTTACCAAAAGCACAACCATTATACTGTCTCACACCAAAGGAAGATGAAACCCTCTTCCAGCACCTTGTGAACGCGCTTGATAAGGGCTTTATTTGCCCCTCTCTATCTCCATACAGGGCAGCTGTCTTCTTTGTAGCTAAGAAGGATGGGTCTCTTTTCCTGGTCACAGACTACCGCGCCTTAAATGAGGTGACAGTTAAAAATGAATACCCCCTGCCGCTGATTGACAACCTGTTTGATACACTTGCAGGCGCAAAGGTCTTTAGCAAGATTGATCTCACTGCAGGGTACAACCAGGTCCGCATTGCACCAGGGGATGAGGCAAAAACTGCCTTCTGCACATGCTACAGGTTGTTTGAGTGTTGTGTCATGAACTTTGGAATGGCCAATGCTCCCTCCACCTTTGCCATGTTGATGAAAAAAGCCATTGAGGAACTTATTGGAAAGTGTGTGGTTGTGTACCTTGACGACATTATTGTCTTCAGTCAAGATCAAACCACACACCTCCAACACCTCCGCGCTGTCCTTGACACCCTTCAGAAGAATCAGCTAAAAGCTAAACCCTCCAAATGTGAGTTTCTCAAGTTGGAGTTACTTTTCCTTGGGCACATCATCTCTTCCCAAGGGATAAAGCCTGACCCCGCCAAAATCAAGGAAATCACTAGCATGCTGCCCCCACTGATGTGGGCCAAGTGCGAACCTTCTTGGGCATGGTTGCCTATGTACACAAGTTCATCCCAAATTGTGGGGAACTAATTGCACCTCTCACTGAGCTCCTCAATATCAAACAGCGCTTCCATTGGACCCCCGCCAGAGATCAAGCCTTTGAGACGTTGAAGCAAAGGCTCACAACAGCACCAGTACTGCAGTTTCCTAACCAAAATCAACAGTACAAACTTGAGACTGACGCCTCTGACAGGGCCATAGGGGGCGTGCTAAGGGTAGAAACTGACAATGGCGTCTTCCTTCCCATAGCATATTAGTCCAGGAAGCTCACTGACTCAGAACAACATTACCCCATCCATGATAAAGAGCTGGCAGCCATTGTACACTGCGTTGAGAAGTGGCGCTGTTACTTGGAAGGTGCGACCTTCCCACCCCGCGTTCTGACAGACCATAAGTCACTCCAATACTTCAACACACAGTCTCATTTGACATGCCGCCAGGCAGGATGAGTTGAGCGTCTATCCCCTATCAATTACGCATCAAATACAAGCCTGGCAAGGAACTTGTCACAGCCAACGCTCTTTCACAACTCTACGTAGTGTCCATCACTGGGGACAATGGTTTGGACCCAGACTGGCCCATGCTCTACCTGTGCCCTGAGGCAACCCGCTACAAGGGCCTTAACTTGGTCACCATCTCCAAGCTGAAGGACAACAAAAGTCAGTTCACCAAAAATGCTGGAAACAACTGCTGCCGGGCAGAGACAGGTGAGAAGACGCCTTACATCCCCACCACACAACAAGGGGACACCATCTTGCACTATCACCAAACCTTGGGTCATATCAGAGGGAGTAACCTCCTTGAGATCATGAAACATAAGGTTTGGTGGCCGCGCATGCGGCAAGACATCTTGGACCTCCTTGAGACGTGTGTGTTGTGTGAGAAGAATACATCCAAACCTGCACCTCCCAAGTCTGTCCTACCCATCAAGGCTATGGAACCCTTAGAGCAATGGGCTCTTGACATTGTGGGACCGCTCCCCAAAGACAGACTGGGTAAGAAGTATATTATCACCGCTATCAACTACTTCACCTGTTGGCCAGTGGCGTGGGCAACAACCAACCACACTGCCACCACCATTACCCGCTTTATTGGCAAGGAGATTGTGGCTCTCTTTGGGCAACCTAGGCGTCTCATCACAGATGGCAGACCCAAACTTGTTGGACACATTGTGAAGGCATACTGCGTCAAGAACGCGCTCCAGCATATAGTCACAACCCCCTACCATCTGCAAGCCAATGGCCGCGTGGAACAGTTAAACAGCTCCCTGGTTCAACTGATTGCCAAGCTCTCACAAGAGCACCCTAACACTGCGTGGACTGAACATCTTCCCACCGCCCTACTAATCCTGCAAGCAAGAATCAACAGGGGCACTGGGTTCTCCCTAGCACCCTGGCCTTTGGAACACCTGACAGTCTGACCAGGATTGAACAGGGGAAACTACGGTCCAAGGTTCCCCACAAGCCCCCCTAGTGACAACACCCTCCCTAGACCAATGGCATGCCAAAGCACGGGAGATCAAACACAAGCAGATTGCAGGAGAGACAAAACACCTCAAGGCTAGATACGCCGTAGGAGACCCCGTCTACACCCTCAATCCCAATTCTGCCAAATTAGAACCCAACCACCTAGGGCCCTTCAAGGTAGCTGCGGTCTATGACAACCACACCTACCAACTTGAGGATGCCCAAGAGAATACCAAGAAGCTTCACCATGACCGCATGCGCCCCTGCTGCGCCATCCCCACACAAAGGTTGTTTGTGCGGACCTTCCCAGACCTTCTGCAAACTCCAGTCCTGGTGTCTGACAATAAACATGGGGCAAGGGGGGGGGGGGGTGTTGCAACCAAGTTTCTAGGATTGCCTGCTAACGTATCTTACAATACACAGGGGGAGCTTGATGAGTTGCCCCTTGACGTATCTAACATTATGGATTAATATGATGGCAATGTCAAATGGCGGGTACTTCATCCTAATTAGGAGTGTTGTCAATTCAACCTGTTGATCCCTGCACAAGTTATTCCTTGGCTCTGAACCTTACATGGAACTTCCCACTATGCCACCCCCTTGTGGCCTTGTGGCTTTCCCCATATAGTATATTAATCACAATATTCTACAATAAGCAACACCTTATTCTTATTATCCTGTCCTTTCTTATTGGGCTGTTGTCTTCCCCAATTCCAAGTACTGAGCTCTCATTGGTTCAGTTGCAACAATGTAGTAAGAACTCCTTGTATGCTTGGATGAGCTCCTTTCCTGTGCCTGTTTGGGTGAGATTCTTTACTTAATGTATGATCATGAGTGCGGTGTCCTTCAGCACAAACCTTTCCAGGAAGTCCTGCTTGAAGGTGTCCCAATCTTTCTTGGTGTGATCTTCATGCCACTTGTTGCACCAGGTGCCAGTGTTATGTGTCAATCAAATGGAGATCTCTGCAATCCAGAACCGTTGCGGGAATTCCATTTGTGCCAGCTTGCTCTGGGCAGATTGAATCCATGTTGTGCGTTGTTGTTGGCTCCAGCAAAAGGTTCTAAAGCAGCACTTCAAAGTCTCTGGGCTACATGGGCTGGCATAATGATCTCATTAGTTACATGAGGGGTAACAGCAGGTGCTTGGAAGAACCCCTGTACTGACAAGGTGTTGAAGGTGGAGAGCAGGATTACCATGTTCTGGTAGAGCACAAAGCTGTCGGGTATTTTGGCACCAGGTGTGTACAGTGCCCAGTCCAGTTGGAGGCCAGACATGATTCTATTGAGGATTTGTTGACTACAGCAAGTACAGGCAACAGGTGAAATTTTGGGGGAATAAAGTAGGATGGAAAATCTACTTCTGCTACCAATGTTGTAACTGTGCTGTTTTAGCAGAGTTACAAGGGGGAAAATATTTGGAAACTAGATAATATTTTTTATTGAGAGATAAATATTATATAGTAATTGTGAATTGTGAATAGCAGAAACATGATAGCGTTGATCACATGGTGGGATGGTGAAGGGGGATGGCTTGATCCTTGTAATGAGTTAAGTATCAAAAAAGGTATCCACCGTAGGGGATCAGCTTTTGTTCATGTTGTTGTATTTGGAAATTTGAGTTGACTTCATAACTTGGCTTCAAGTGACTGGATAATCAGATTAAGGGTCATAAACTCACTTACTCAGAACCTTGCTGGTAAGTTGAGCCTGCTGTTTTGACAGGGGAATCATTTGGTGAGACTCTCAGGGAACTGATTCCCCAAGAGGGAGTAATCATAGATGTTGCAACATAAGTTAACATTGTGTTGAAATTGAACCAATTAGAGTTCAGTATTTGATTGTGGAAGACAACAGTCCAATAGAAAGGACAAGAGTGAATAGAATAAGGTATTGTTTATTGTAGAATATTGTGATTACTATACTATATTGGGAAAGCCACAAGGTCACAAGGGGTGGTATAGTGGCATGTTCTATGTAGGGTTTGAAGCCAAGGAATAACATGTGTGGGGATCAGCAGGTCAAATAGCTAGCTCTATTAATTAGGAAAAAGTGCCTAAAGTTTAATATTGCCATCAGATTGGTTCATGTTGTTAGATATGTCAAGAGGCAACTCATCAAGCGCCCCCTGTGTATTGTAAGATACCTTGGCAGGCAAGTATTGAAACTTGGTTACAACACCCCCTTGCCCCCTGCTTGCCGTCAGACACCAGGATCAGAGTCTTTGAAAGATCTGGGAAGGTCCACACAAACAACTTTTGTATGGGGATGGCACTGCAGGGGCGCAAGCAATTGTGGTGAAGCTTCTTGGTGTTCCCTTGATCATCTTCAAGTTGGTAGGTGTGGTAGTCATAGACTACGGCCATCTTGAAGGTCCCCAAGTGGTTGGATTCTAATTTGGCTGAGTTGGGGTTGAGAGAGTAGACAGGTGTTGTGAATACTGCTATTCACCATGTATCAATTTTGCCTTTGGTGGGCCATTTCAAAGACAAATCTCTTGCTTTTGCCTCTCAAAATGAGTTGATGACTGAATCAGGAAATAAAATTGTTTGGTTTCTTGATCCTGCGCAACTCACTTGCCCCACTCATGCTGGTGGCAAGTGATCCTACCATTCTGGTAGTGTTTTGTGGTATTTATAACCACTATATATTCCATTTCATATTCACCAATAAAAATTAAGTTCTATTGACATTTTTGTCTTTGTGTCTTCTGTACTTCTGCGCCTCTATCTAGCCACAACTAGTAGATATTAATCTTCCAGGGCCGCAAGGTAATTGCATAGTCTTCCCTGTCATCTAACCAAGACTTAGTACAAATCCAATCCTAAGGCTAGGATTTTCTGTTGTGTGTCTGTGCCTTGCCTCAGAACACAACAAAAATGGCGCTCACTACAGGGGCTGTAAGCCCCTTGGTTATCCCTTTTGCATCCACGTTTTCAGGTCCTTTGCCTCTGCCTATACAAGAGTCAACTTTGCCTAGAATTACCAGTCCTCCTATTGAGGAAGACATTGCTGACCTGCCTATTGTCCCTAATGTACTGCACCTTGGGAATGGTCCCTGCCTAGTTGCTTACCCCATTGATACCCCAGACTTAGAACAAGTCATGGTAGTTGCTCTTGGGATAGCCTGTAAAGAAGCCATCCCTTGCCTTCAGTTACAGTTCAGTCAGGCTGAATACTACAAATTAATTTTGGCCCCTCAATTTCCACAGCATTTCCTCTCAGCAGCTGGCTCCGCTGAGCACTTACTGTAATCCTTTGTTCAGCCTGCCTTGGCCCACCACCAGATGGTGTTGGGACTCCACGTTCAAGAGATCCTGTCTCTACAAGAAGCTGTTACTCATCACTGGGATCAGTTTGCCGCCTATCAACAGTGGATCCACTCCCTGTTTTCCTTGGTATCTGACAGTCAGCGCAACTCTGTCAACTCCCAGGCCTGTTTAGTTAATTCTATTGAAAAAATGTGCCAGTCCATCCCTGAATACGTCAGGGAGTATATACATGAGTTTCACCAGCTAGAACAACCCTGGCAAACTCAAGTAGATTCCACCTTATACACTTATCTCACCAACTTTGAACAACTTTTACAGCAGCTTAATGCATTCAGCTTGTATTCCTTCAAGCAACTGCAGCAGGTAGCAGACCTTGCTGCTAAAGGCCTTAACAAGCTCAGTGCACAATTTGATCAAGAGATAGCTGTCATTGTTGCTGCTATATCCAAACTCTAGAGTCAAGTAATGAATTGTCTACGCCCAAGTCAGATGTTCCGTCTTCCCCCATATTATAATTTGGTGGATAGAGAGCAAAGATTACGGGATGCCATTTGTGAGCTACAAGCGTTCACGCTTGTCAAGGATGTCCTACTGAAGCTTGTCAGCCTAACCCACAGGTGCTTGCGTTGACCGCTCAAGTTACTGAGCTGCAACAGGAACTCACTGCCTTGCACAAAATGGTGGCAACTGCTGTTAGTCCAGGTGGGGTTGTCAACAAAGATAGTTGCTGCCCTGGTTTTCCAGGAGCACCTTGGATCCAATGCGCTAGGGAATTAATTGCCCTAGATAACAAGGTGGATCATTTGAAGCGGGATCATGCTGAGTTAGACAGAAATATACAAGAGATGAGTGAATTTTTTGACTCAGTGAACAACAGGTTTGCCCCTTGCCTCTCAGTGGATCCATCCCTTACTTCTCAACTGGCTAAGCTCTCCTTGGTAGTAACTTCCCAAGGCCAACGCCTAGATGTTACTGAACAACAGACCACTCTAGCTAATGATACAGGTACATGTGCTGCTGAGACTCTGACAACCCTTGAGGAAAGTGCTTGACCTGTGGGCTAGACAACCCCCCTCTGAATTGGAAGTAGAATTCTCCCCACGCATAAATATACTCAATAGCAACAATGATGGTCCCACTCCTGAAGTACACTTCAAACCAACCTTTAAGCAAGTATTTGATCCCAAAATCTCAACCATTGCAGCGTTCTTAACCATCTACAAAACTGCCATGAGACAAGCTTCAGACAATGTTAAGAAAGAACATATTCTGACCTGTCTAGATCCGACTTGCCAAGAGGTGGTGGTGCCTGAGCTGCCCTCCATTGAGGCATGGGAAGATATAAAGCAGATTCTGATTGACAAGTTTGGTGGTGACCTTAGCTTGGAAGTAAAGAGGGAGGCCTTCATGAATATTGCTTTCAAGCCTAAAGAGACACTAGCCAAGTTTGATGACAGATTCTACATGGAAGGGCATCAGCTGATCACGAGCAGACAGTTGGCTGTCCATAAAGCCTACATGGCTTGCGCTCAAGCTCTCAAGGTTAACCAGCTTCTGTGTCTTCACTTTAAGACCCATAAAGCCATGCTTTCCTCTATGAAGAGCATAAAGACACTGTTGCAGGATATTCACCTTACCCATTTGGGAGCAGTTGTTAGGGAAGGTTGAGCTACTTCTACCTCTGGTTCATCTTCCCGTGGCCCTCACATTCTTACCATGAACTTGCAAAATCCTCCCTGACAACAAGGTTGCCACAACTGTGGTCAGATAGGTCATCATTCTTGAGTCTGCACCAACCCACAGGTTGAAGGAGCTGATCCAAAAGAGCAGGCGGGAAAAGAGCAGTCAACCTAGAGGCAGAGACGCTCTTGGTTGACAATTCTTCCCAGTCTCTTTCAATCCCTCCCTCTATATCTGACTCCAAGCCTGCGGATAATGAGGCTCCTCCTATCCTCCTATTGTTCCACAATATCTCTGACAACTCTGACCTGGATGACTCTGATACTGACAATGCCAACACATATGGGTACTCTTTTCTGGCTGTTCCCAAGACCATTATAGTCCCCTATAAGTTGCAATCAGGAAAGACTACAGCTACCGCTAAGCCTTTTCCTGAAGCCAAAGAAGTTGTCTCTTGCCCTTACCTCACTCAGGCTAAAAGGTCACCCGTGCTAGTGGAGTTGTCAGAAGAAGCTGCCAAGGTTGCTGACGTTGTCTTCAAGAATGTATCTGTTTTGATCACTCTCCAAACTGTTTATAAGGAGTTCCCAGGATTAAGATGTATGATTGAGAAGTGGGATAAAGAACTAGCAGGGGCTCAAGATATCTTGGCTGTCCTTCTACCCTTTGGTTGCACTACCACTTGAGTAGAGATATCCATTCAAAAAGTGAAGATCAAGGCCATTATAGACACTGGCTTGCCAGTCAAGATTGTCTCCTCCAAGCTTGTGAAGAAACTCAAACTTGCCCCTGACCTTAATTATCACCAGACGTATGGCACAGGTGGACTGTCTATGACCTGCACCATAGGGGCGTACTCTGCTCTACCCATGCGGTTTGGCAAGCTTCTCCTAGCTGCGCCAGCAGTTGTCTTGGAAAACAAGAGTTACAATCTCTTATTTAGAACTCAGTTCCTTAGGAAATATAATGGGATAATCAACTTAAAAGATGGTTACCTATCTATTCTGGTGTATGAAGTCCCTCTGATCTTTGAAGAGCTGGTTAAAGTTCCCAGGAAATGTCTCAAGACATGCGCCTTAGAATATCCCACTGGGGTTTTCAACCTCAAATATTGCACCCACTCTTCAAACATGAAATGTCCACCCATGGCTTGTCTTGCATCTGAAGGGATCCCTCTCCTAGCCATGTCTGCTGTCACCATTGCCCTAGCTCCCAGGCCATCCTAGACTCCCAGATATTATATGAACTGCCTGAACAAACCTTCTTGGAGTTGTACTCTCCCCCCTGTTAGGGCAAAACAAGCCTTATCTCTGTCCTGGGATCCTAGATATCTCCCATAAGGACCCTGTTTAACTGTTGGTAGCCAACCTGACTGCACTCCCCATGACTGTATCTAGGGGGCAAGTCATTAGATATGGCAAGTTTTTGAGCACTCCTGATGTCCTGTCTCTTCATCCCTTTGGCATATTCCAAGATTTTAACTTACCTGAGGATGAACCCCAAGTCCTATCCTTGTTCACTGCGCAAGACTTCCCACAGCTGTCCCCAGTTCAACAGAAAGAGGTGCTAGACTTGCTAGACCAATTTTCTGACATATTTGCATTGGACAGTACCAACTATGGGTTAGCCAAAGGCGTTATTCATCAGATTGACACTGGCAACGCCCCCCTTCTGTGATAAACCATATTGCCACAGTTGTGTGGAGGACGCCCAGGTATCTAAAGAGCTCAAACAACTGTTGGATGCTGGGATGCTGGCACCTTCCCAAAGTCCTTGGGCATCCCCGCTACTCATCCTAAAGAAGAAAGATGGAGGTCATTGTATTGTGATGGACTACTACCAAGTGAACTCCTTGACCAAGAAGGACTTGTACCCCTTGACACGTATTGATGATGCTCTTTGACGTCTTGGAGGTTCTAAGTTTTTCTTTGCAATGGATCTGGCATCTGGATACTGGCAAGTTGATCTGTTGCCCAAGGATTGCCAAAAAGCCGCGCTCATTACATCTGAAGGGCTTTTTGAGCCTACTTGCATGCCACAGGGACTCTGAAACGCCCCAGCTACCTTCCAAAGGGACATGGACTCCATCCTCAGCAACTTGAAGCTGTCATGTGTCCTAGTATATCTGGACAATATAACAGTTTTCAGCGCTACCTTCACCAATCACCTGGATCATCTCAAAGAGGTGTTCATAAAGATTTGAGAAGCTATTCCTCAAGCCAAAACCTTCCAAGTGTGCTTTCTTCAAAGAGCTTCTTGAATTCTTGGGCCATGAAGTAACCCAGACAGGAATTTGCCCAATGACTAAGAAGATTGAAGCCATCAACAAAATGCTTCCGCCCACCAACCTGCAAGAGGTACAAGTCTTTTTAGGGATGATGGGCTACTATAGACAGTTTATCCCTGACTTTTCCAATACTAGTGAGCCTCTAGTCTAGCTGTTACGTAATGTCCCTTTTGAATGGACTGCCAGCAAGCAGAAAGCCTTTGAGACCCTTAAGCAAAAACTCAAAGAAGCTCCCATCCTAGTGTATCCTGACTACAATAAGGAGTTCATCCTATACACCAACACTAGAAATCTTGCTATTGGAGCTATTCTGGCCCAACTAGACAACAAGGGTGTAGACCATCCTGTGGCTTACACTTCCTGCGTGCTAAACAAGCATGAGAAGAATTATAGTGTCACAGAGAAGGAGTGTCTTGCCGTGTTGCATGCAGTCAAGCAGTTTTTCCACTACATATATGGTACCCACTTCACAGTTGTCAATGACCACGCTTTGCTTAAGTGGTTACAACAGCTTAAGGAGCCTGAAGGGCGCCTAGCTAGATGGGCTCTACGCCTACAAGGATAAAACTTCACTGTGCTCCATTGCCCTGGGATTTAACACCAGAACACTGATGGGCTCTCCAGAATGCCCATTCTTGCTTTGCATCCTGCAGAAGCTGATTGGTTATACAAACTAATTGAGTACCCTTCTTCTTGGGAAAGTGAGACAGAAGAGGTAAAACTGGCCTTGTCCAAGCTATCCAAAGATACCCTCATACGCAACAATCAGCTCTTCAAGATGGTACAAGACTAGTATCTGCCCTATGTGTCAACCCAGTCTTTGCCTCTTGTTAGTGACACAAGCTCATAAAGAGACTGGACATAGAGTCATTGTCAAGAACTTTGACTGGCTTCAAAAGAATTACTTCTGGGAGAACCTTTGCCTGCTGATCCCAGATGTCATAGCTAGCCGCCACAACTGCCAGCTGCAGAGGCCTTAAGCTGCAGCCCACAAATTCAAATTAGTTCCCCTGCAACATGCTTTTCATAATGTCAGCATTGACGTGGTAGGTCCTCTCCCCCGCTCACGTTCTGGGTGTTGCTTTATCCTGATTGCTGTTGATCACTTCAGCAAGTGGGTTGAGGCTTGCCCTACAAAGGATATCACGGCTAAGACAACTGCTGCCTTCCTGTTACAAGATGTTTTCTACCGCCATGGCTGTCCTCAAGTGTTGCTCTCAGATAATGGGACTAACTTTAATGCCAAGCTGGTAACCTCTGTTATCAAAGCTTTGGGATCACACTAGTCCTTCTCTGCCCCCTACAATCCTTCTACCAATGGGGCAGTTGAGCGTGCAAATTCAACACTGATCTCTATCATGAGGAAGCTCACCTACTCTGATGCTGCCAACTGGGACCTATACTTACCTGCTGCTCTCTTTGCGTACCGCCTTAGCAAACATTGCGTCACTGGATACTCCCATTTTGCTATGTTATATGGGCAAGAGGCTACTACCCCATTGCTCTTGAGGGCCCCTGATTACCTCTGATAAGGCCATGAATCCTGACAATCACATCAAGGATCTAGTCAACCGCGTAATTGATATACAGGCCACTGCCTAAACTTCTGCATACAAGACTAAGATGCTTGAGCTTTCTCCCAATAATGCTGGACGCTCCCCCCTGCCTGAATTTGATGTTGGCAACCATGTTCTTTACTATCAACACAAAGTAGGTTGTTGCGCACATAAGTTGGACTCTCTGTAGATCAGCCCTTTAGAAGTGACCTTTAAACAAGGTTCCAAATACACTGTAAAGCTCCTCTCCAGTGGCCGTTCTTTTGCTTGAGTGCACGCAAAGTTCCTTTGTAAATACTACCCCCCTAAGGCCAATCTAGGGGAGGGCAATGTTGTGAATACCGCTATTCACCATTTATTGATTTTGCCTTCAGTGGGCCATTTCAAAGACAAATATCTTGCTTTTGTTTTTGCCTTTCAAAATGAGTTGATGACTGAATCAGGAAATACAATTGTTTGGTTTCTTGATTCTGCACAACTCACTCACTCCACTCATGCTGGTGGCAATTGATCCTACCATTCTGGTAGTGTTTTGTGGTATTCCTAACCACTATATATTCCATTTCATATTCACCAATAAAAATTAAGTTCTATTAACATTTTTGTCTTTGTGTCTTCTGTACTTCTGCGCCTCTATCTAGCCACAACTAGTAGAGATTAATCTTCCAGGGCTGCAATGTAATTGCATAGCCTTCCCTGTCATCTAACCAAGACTTAGTAAAAATCCAATCCTAAGGTTAAGATTTCCCGTTGTGTGTCTGTGCCGCGCTTCAGAAAACAACAACAGGGTCACCTACAGTGCATCTTTCCTTGGGGTGTTTTGTCCCTCTCTTAATGTGCTTGTGTTCAATTTCTTGGGATTTGGCACACCACTAGCTCAGGGAAGGAGTTGTCAACAAGGGGGTTTCCTGGGAACCGTGGATTTTAATTTCCCTTGTTCTACTCACATCAAGCTGACAGGTGTCCCAAAGGCCAGGGGCTGGGGCTATACCTGGTGCCCCTGTTGATTCTTGCTTGTAAGATAAGTAGGGCGGTGGGCAAGTGTTCAGTCCACACAGTATTAGGATGCTCCTGTGAGAGCTTGACAATCAGTTGGACTAGTGAGCCATTTAATTGCTCTACACGTCCATTGGCTTGCAGATGATAGGGAGTTGTGACTATTTTTTGGAGGGCATTCTTGGCGCAGTACGCCTTCATGACATATCCAACAAGCTTGGGGCCATCATCTGTGATGAGACGTTTGGGTTGCCCAAAGCGGGCCACAATTTCCTTGCCAATGAAGCGGGTGATGATAGTGGAAGTGTTATAGTGGCTGCTTATGCTACTGGCCAACAGGTAAAGTAATTGATGGCTGTTATCATGTACTTCTTTCCCAGTATTTCTTTGAGGAGGGCATAACAATATTGAGGGACCACTGTTCAAAGGATTTCATGGCTTTAATGGGCAGGACAGACTTGGGGGTGCAGGTTTAGACGTGTTCTTTTCACAAAACACACATGTTTCAAAGAGGTCCAAGATGTCTTGGTGCATACACAGTCACCAAACCTTATGTTTCATGATCCTGAAGAGGTTATGTCTTCTGATATGACCTAAGGTGTGGTGGTAATGTAGTATGGTGTTGACTTGTTGTGTGGTATTAATGTAGGGTGTCTTCTCAACTGTCTCCTCCCAGTAGTAGACATTGTCATAATCAATGGTAAACTGAATTTTGTTGTCCTTTATCTTGGAGATGGTTACCAAATTGAGGCCTTTGTAACAGGTTGCTTCAGAGCAGAGGTAAAGCATTAGCCAATCCAGATCCAAACTATTGTCCCTGGTGATGGACGCCATGTAGAGCCTTGAGAGGGCATCATCCAGACAAGTTCCTTACCAGGCTTGTACTTGATGCACAACTGGTAGGGGGATAGGCGCTTGACCTAGCCTTCTTGGTGGCATTTCAAGTGGGACTGTGTGTTGAAGTACTGGAGTGACCTGTGATCTGTCAGGACGTGGGGTGAAAAGGTGGCTCCTTTCAGGTAACAGCAACATTTCTTGAAACAGTGCATGATTGCTGCTAATTCTTTATAATGTATGGGGTAATGTTGTTCTGAGTTGATGAGCTTCCTGGATTTGTATGCCATGGGGAGGAAGACACTATTGTCAGTTTCCACCTGTAACACGCCCCCTATGGCTCTGTCAGAGGTATCAGTTTTGAGTTTTTACTGGCAGTTCTGATTAGGGAATTGTAATACAGGTGCAGTTGTAAGTTTCTGCTTCAAAGTCTCAAAGGATTGATCTCTGGCAGGTGTCAAGTAGAAAAGTTGTTTTATGCTAAGAGCTCAGTGAAAAGTTCAATTAGTTCTCTGCAGTTGGGGATGAACTTTTGCACATAGGCAACTATGCCTAAGAAGGTGTACCTGACCCACATCAGTGGGGGTGGCATATTTGTGATTGCCTCAATATAGGTGGCGTTGGGCTTTATTCCTTGGGAAGAGATGGTGTGCCCAAGGAACAGAAGCTCTGACTTGAGGAATTTGCATTTGGAAGGCTTAGTCTTTAACTGGTTTTTCCAAAGGGTATCAAAGCAGCACAGAGGTGTTAGAGGTGCACGGTTTGATATTGACTGAAGACAATAATGTTGTCAAGGTACACAACCACGCACTTTCCAATCAGTTCCTCAAAGGCTTTGTTCATCAATATGGCAAAGGTTGAGGGAGTGTTGGTCATCCCAAAGTTCATGACACAACACTCAAACAACCTGTAGCGTGTGTGGAAGGCAGTCTTTGCCTCATCCCTTGGTGCAATGCAGACCCGATTGTACCCTGCGGTGAGATCAATCTTGCTAAAGACCTTTGCATCTGCAAGCATGCCAAACAGGTTGTCAATTAACAGCAGGGGTACTTATCTTAGCAGTCACCTCATTTAAGGCGCAGTAGTCTGTGACTAGGCAAAGAGACCTGTCTTTTTTGGCTTCAAAGAAGACAGCAGCCCATATGACAATAATGAGGGGCAGATGAAGCCCTTATTGAGTGCATCTACAAGGTGCTGGCAGAGGGTCTCATCTTTTTTGGTGTCAGGCAATAGAGGGAACGTGCTTTGGGCAGTGACTCTTGTAGTTGTACAGCATGCTGATCTCTCAGGGAGGGGGTAGTTGGTCCAGTATTTCACTGAAAACATCCTTATATTCCTTGAGGAGTGTGGCAAGTGCTGGTGGAGGTGGAGTGGTCAAGGGGAGGGCTACAGGTGGTTCAGCGCAGATAACTTCAACTGGGTATTGATTAAAGTCTAGTTTACCTCTTGAAATAATACAAGCCTGTCTCTGTTATTCTGAAAAACATGGTATTGTGAAGCAACTTGCTCATTTTCAACAGGATATATCTGAAAACCCGCCTCATTTCTATTAAGGGTAATTTCAGATGTATCCCAGTCAATGTAGGGAGAGTTGTGACAAAGCCAGTCAAGGCCAGCAATGATATTGTGGCTGAGACCTGCTATGATTGGCCCAGAGAGCTTAACCTGGACGTTCCCCATTTTTAAAGAGAAGTGTATTATCTCATGGGTAATTGCCACTCTACTGGAATCAGCCACTCATACTGCCTTGAACCTGCTTGGCACCTGGTCTAATTGTTGAGAGTCATCAAATGCCTTGTCAACCATAGTGTGCTTGGCCCCAGTATCTGCCAATAGTTTGTGGGTGTTTCCACAGAAACAGAAGAAATAGACTGATAGGGTTAATTTTTTTGAAGAGTGGCTTGCTTGGAGAACAGGGTCATTGCTGTGGACCTGGAATACGTTGAGGGTTTCAACTTCATGCACAATGTAATTGCAGGGGTTCTTTGAAAGGAAGGATTGAGAGTGAGGGTCAAGTGGGATTGTAGGACTTCTTGTAGCAACAACCCCCAGGCTTTTCCCTGGTCCTCAATTTGCGCTAGCTGGATTTCACCCTTGCAGAGACGCTTAACCTCATTTTCCTGTTGGCAGGACTGGCGGCAGCCTACTTTGTTGTGGGCACTGCCAGGTGTGAGAAAAGTTTGGGGTGGTGCGTCATTGGATCTACAAAAGCCCATTGAAGCCTGATTATTGGCCTTCACAATGGCCTTTTAGCAGTTGTTGATGGAGGTAAAGCAACCTACAGGAACTCACTTTCAGATATGGGGCTTGAGCTCATTAACTATCAAGGTAAGGAGCATGAAATTTCTATTGTCACAGCTTCTGAGGCGGCAGCAAAGGCTTGTTGCCAGGTGGCAAGATATTCAAGGACGGACCCAGTCTGTTTAATGGCCAGAAGGGGAGTTCCCACCACAATTGATGAAAATATTTCACTGTAGCAGGACTTTGCAGTGTCCCTGAATGACGCCCAAGTGACATCTATCTATTAGCTGGCCCAGCTGTGAACCACCCAGCAGCAGGCTCCGTGAGGCGCCCAGACGCGGTAGCAACTCACATGAGCTCAGGTACTTGACAGATACAGAGGCGGGTTTTGGTAGAGTGGAGCCAACTGATAATGACATCCCCTTTGACACCACCTGCAAAAGATTCAAGCTGAAGGTTGAGCATGCGTTGAGAAAGGTCCAACTGGGGTGGGGTGACGCTCACGTTGTGCTGCCCAAGGTGGAGACAGTTGTACACGTTTGTGAGCACCAACTGGTCTTGGTAGATAACATATCCCTCAAAAATGTCTCCATTGAGGATTGTAAGGAAAATTTCTTGATGCGGAGTAGTCATACAGCCCGTACTCTGTCCTTTCTTGAGGGGAATTTTTCTTCTAGGTAGTTTTGAACCTACCGCTGCTACCACTGCTGCAACTGAGCCAATTATAGTTTAGTACTTGATTGGGAAAGACAACAGTCCAATAGAAAGGACAGAAATTAATATAATAAGGTATTGTTTATTGTAGAATATTGTGATTAATATACTATATGGGGAAAGCCACAAGGCCACTAGGGGGTGGCATAGTGGCATGCTCTATATAAGGTTTGAAGCCAAGGAATAAATTATATGAAGATCAGCAGGTCAATTTGGTAGCGCTCCTAATTAGGAGAAAATGCCCAAAGTTCAATATTGCCATCAGATTGATTCATGTTGTTAGATACTTCAAGAGGCAACTCATCAAGTGCTGCTGTGTATTGTAAGATACATTGGCATTCAAGTCTGGAAATTCAGTTGCAACACTTGGAAATAACACAGCAGCTGGACCAGCCTCAGCATTATTATATGATAAAGGCTAGTATTCCATATCTGTTTCTATTAGACTTTACAATGAAGTGTAGCCTATCCTATCACCAAATCTTTTCCTTACAATTGATTTTTAGTAGAAGAGCAAAAGACTATACTGTTTTCATACAGTATAAATTACTATAGCAATATATAGAGGTGAAACTATGAACCTTAATCCAAAAGTAGTAAGAGGTGTCTCATCCCCTTCAGGCCGCAGGCCCTGTCATACTTGTTACTTCTGATGAATGCAACAAAATATCCTTGTTGCAGGTTACACCAAATCCACAGGCTCTCCTGTACTTTCCTAATGTTAGAAAAATTAGGATATTGTCACAGATGACATTTTGCTTCTGATAATAAACAGAGATCAAAAGTATGTGTTGGATGTGTTTCTTGGAAGGTAGTTCCAGTAGGGACTCTTTAAAGATCTCCAGGTGCTTCAAAACTATCTTTTGGATTGGGGTAATGATTTATTGCTTATCTCTAAAGTGAATGAACTCATACTGGCAGAAGTCTGCATCAATAACCTTTTTGGTTTTCTTCCTCTTCTTGAGTTTTGTCTATATGTACAAACATGTGGTTCCTCAGGAGTTGGTCCACTCTGTCTGGGTAAATTTGGTGACTGATCCCTTCTTCTTTTATGATTACAAATGACGTGATCCAGTCCATACAAGGGTTGTTTTTTCTTAGCTAGTCCAGGCCAATAACTACAGATATCTAGGAAAGTTGATGACAGGTCCTTGGATAGTAGAATGAAGGTTCTTCATTATAATTAAAAAAGCAGCAGTTTCTCAGGTAACAGCAATTTGATGTTCATGAGCTTAAACTATGTTATTAATCCCCAAAGAATTAGTAGCTAAATTGAACTTGTCAACAAAGTTGCTGTTGACTAGGGTAAAATCTATACTTGAATCCAAGAGCGCTGAACCAGTGTAACTTTGAAAACAAAAAGATAGAACATCAATTTATTTGGGCTACTGGTAATAATGTAGAGTACTGGTAAATTGATGGCACTTGAATCATTGGGTACTGTTCAACATCCTCAGGTTGGTATTTATCATTAGATGAGGCTGATGATTTTCAGAGAGAGATTGGCTTGCTTATTGCTCTAGCTGGGCTTTTCCCTTGTCCTGTTCAACTTGGGTGGCAGTGATTCTGAAATTTGTGCAATTGGAATGACCTTTATTCCTGTTATTCTGAGTATTGGGTGCTTGAGGATTATTGTTGCTGTTGTTTTTAGACAGAGGGCATCTGGAACAACCTGGAGGATTTGAATTCTTAGGTCTATCTCTTTTCCCAGTTTGCGCCTTGTGAAGTGAATTAGACGTCTGTTCTGCTTTTTCTGCTTCACAATAAAGGCTCTGGAGGTTGTGCACTTGATCCAGGTTGATGAGTCTCATTAAATGAGATTTGAGCACATCATAGTATATAAGGTGTGTGACAGGGTTATCAAAGGCCATTTTTGGAGGGAGATCATAGGCACAATTCTTTATAGGCCCTTGTTAACTCTTTTATTGTACTACTTTGTGCTAAGTCCTTCATCTGGTAGATAATCATGAGAGTAGTATCCTTCATCAAAAATCTTACCAAGAAGTACTGCTTGAAGGTGTACCAATCCTTCTTGGTGTGATTTTCATTTCACTTGTTGCACCAGATACCCACATCATGTGTAAGGCAGATGGATATCTCTGCAATCCAGAAACGTTGTGGGCATTCCATTTAAGCCAGCTTGCTCTGGGCAGACAGAATTCACACTGTGGCATTGTTGTCATTGAATCCTGCAAATAATTACAAGGAAGCACTACAAATTTACTAGGCCACATGCACAGGCATGATTCTCTTATCACTGGTTTAAGGTTTGGAAGAGGAAGCCTGAAAAAGCCCTTGCGCTGACAGGGCATTGAAGGCAGGAACTAGAATTAACATGATCTGGTAAAAGATATTCTGTTCTGGTATCTCAGTTCCTGGCAAATAAGGAGTTCAATCTAAGGGGAGACCAGACATGATTTTTTTGTATATTTGTTGACCACAGCAAGTACAAGCAACAGGAGAAATTTGTAAAGAAATGTAGTATGGAAAACCTACCTGTGCTACCAATGTTTTAAATGTTCTGTATTAGCAAGTTACAAGGGGAAAATATTTGGAAACTAGATAATATTTTTTATTGAGAGATAAATATTATATAGTTTGAGGGAATCATTTTAAGAGGAGCACAATTGTGACAATTAATCAATTATATTGAACAGGAGGTGGCTTGATCCTTGTAATGAATCAAGCGCCAAATCAAGGTGCCCACCAAATAGGGATTATCACTGGGTCCTGTTGCCTTGTTTGTAAGTTAAAGTTGACTTCTGCATTTGGCTGAGGTTATGGGGAAGTCGGTTTAAGTGAAACATTGTCTTTTGTGAAGAACTTTCTGGGGGGTTATCTCTGCTGTTTTAAAATAGGAATTCAACCCTGGTCCTAAAAATCTGTGGTTTGCCAGCCCAGAGGGCCAAGGGCCTGATGACCTGCGTTTTTTTCTGGCTTGGGTCAGTGGGTTGTTTGATAAGCAGCCCAAAAAGCCAAGGAGATTTTTTGAGATTGGGAAGATGCTTAACTGAAGGTGTGCCATTGAGGTTTCAGACCTACACTGAGGCAGTTGACTGAAAAGAGGAGATTTTGGGGAAATATGGAATTACACCTTATAATGAGTGCCAACCAGTATCAACTCTCAGTGCCCAGGAAAAACTGTATTTGGCCAGGTTGCCTGATTTTAGGAATATATTTAGAAAACAGGAAGTTTCTCATGTCTATTCTCCAATGACCACTAATCAAGATCTATTCAAACCTGATAACCAACTTATAAATCAGATTTCTAACTTTAGAATAACCAAGGATCAAAAGCCCACAATTACTGATGAAGCCTGAAATGGTAGTATGAAAACCCTTTCAAGGCTGAAAATGATGTTATTGTCATTCTGATAATGAAGTTAAATGAGCCTTTGACTCACACTATTTCTATCATGCTTAGTTCTTGTCTTCTACCATCTTCATAGATTTCATGTAGGCTTCAATGCCCCTTTAGATTCTTCTGCTAATCTCATAGCCCCTCTACCTGTGTTATTATGTCCAGTAGGAGCACTATTTGGAGCTTTATATTTCACTAACTACCTTTTAAATCCAACCTACTCTAAATTTACCCTAGAAAAAATCTTAATTATCAATCCCATGGCAAGAAATAAAGAGCCAGAAACCTTCAACTGTAATGGAACTTGGTACAAAGTGCAGCCCAGACTCTTCTGTGATGAGTATAATTATCTACCTGCCTACCTAGTACCTATGCCTCCCCCAACTCTACAGTCTGAATGCCCAGAAGACTCTGTTGTTGCCGCTGATAACACTTTCACACAATTTTTTGAAGTATTATATATACCTCTGAAGGGCTTGGTGTACTCCATGGTTCTCAATTCAGGAGCAACTGCCAGAATTAACTCATTCCGCAAGTCAACTTAATGAATGTTGACAATTTTTTGACATTAAGTAAGTCAAGATTATTTTAGTATTTATCCGCAGGAATTGGGCATTTCCAAAACTAAGCTAATTTTTATAGCAAATTATTAAGTCAGAATTGCAAAATTCAAAGGGAACAGGCCCATGTCAACACTGTTTAAACAAAGGCTTATTTTTAAGCCAAAAATCTAATACAATTTACTATAAAAATGTAAGTTTCTTTGTACTTTTACATTAAGGTTGGCTCCAGTAAGTAATATCTGGATATCAACCCCAAATAAGAATCCATGAGTTTCTTAATAAATTATAAAATATTCTAAATATATATATTTTTTATATTTATATTAATGTTTTTATTAAATATATAATAAGATAAGCATTGAACAAAGACATGTGCCAAATTTCATAGTGTTCTTTGTATTGTTTAGATATTTACTGTTATTTTAAACTCACTGGATAAACTATAGCTTATTTCCAGAAGTCCACTTAAGCCAAAACACATATGTTAAAACTAGAATTTATATATGTATTTATAATGTTGACTTTGTGTCAAATTGACGTATCACCTAAATTTGCAACAAAGGGGTTTGGCTAAGCAAACAAAGTGACATAATTTAAGCAAGATTTAATAGGAGAGTTACTATAAAAGAAGACTGACTGCCTGAATGTTGACACCTTCACTGGTTTATTAGTAAAACACTGCTGCTTAACAAAAAGCACAAATAAAATGGTATGATAATTCAGGCTAAAGTACCCAGGGCTGTACTTTAGACTTCCCTCTACAATACCTATTATTTAGTTTTAATAAGTTACTTTTGCAAATCTATAAATTTTTTAAATTTAAAAATAATCAATTTTGGCCTTAAAAAACCAACCCCAGAAAATATTAACCAAGCTTTATAAGTGATTTACATAGTGTTTTTCTAGTTTAATGCTGACTGTCAGTATTCTGAAAGTCAAAATTAAAGCGTTTTTTATGATGACAAACTAAATTAAATATTTTTGACTACTGTGACTACCAGAATGTTGACTTTTTATTTAAACATGGTTTTTTCTATTCTTTAAAATAAATAGCTCCAAAATTACTTTCCATACTTCTATAAACTATTTAATTCATAATAAAAATTAAAAAAATGTATTATTATTTAATTTAATTCATGTTTCACATTATTATTCTTACTTTATGAACTCTACTCTAGTTATTGTAGGAAAAATCTTCCAAGAAGCCACAAAAGAACCCCAAGCCAACCAAGAAAGTGCCCAAAGCCTCTGGAAAGGCCCAAAGTCCCTGCCCCAACAAAAAAACAGCAAAAGAGCCCTCAAAGAAACAGAAGACAAAGGAGAAGACCCCAGAACCTGAAAGCAAAGAGCCCACTCCTGACCCCTCCTCTTCTCCAAGCTGGTACTAATAAGAAGGAGATGAGGCTTCACTAAACAATCAAGGAAGAAAGAAAATACCCAAGAGTCCAGAACCCCAGTCAAGCACAGATAAATTGAGCTCAAAGGAATCAAACCCCAAGGAATCAAGCTCACCCCTTCCAAGAAGTGCAAGAATCCAACTCCAGATAATTCCCCTCCACCGCCCAATGAATTGGCACCTCCATAATCCTCATTAATTGTCTTTAAAGAAGATCCTGATGATTACCTTTATGACTATCATCAATCACCAATTGGCCCATGGGATCCCCTAAAGGTTCACAATATATGTAACGTCAAAGGAGAGTTTAAGCTCCTAAAGAAGTTCCCTCAGGTTTTTCCTCTAATGTCTGTTAAAGGAGGTACAAGTTTAGTCTGTGATGGCTATGTTTTTAATTACAACAATCAAAAGAGAGCAGGAAGAAGCAAGAATTATTTGTGTGAATATAGAAGCTGCGCTGCCAGGATCAACACAGAAGGATGGGATAAAGTCACTAGTGAAAAAGGAAAGCACACATGCAATGCTCCAATCAATCTTATTGAAAAGCTTCTAAAGTGGTACCTCTACCAAATGGTCCCAGTCTCCAAAGATGTCAAGGATTCTTATCTGGCAGTTAAGGCCACCACTCACCTAAGTAATGAGAACATGAAGCTCATCCCTGACCGCAACCAGTTAGTGAAGTAAATATGTGACAAACGACGTGATCTATTCCCCCATAAGAAATCTGCCATGGTCCAAGGAGAGTTAGTATTGACAGAGGAGTTAAAGATGTGCAATGGTGATGAGGTGTTACTTTTACATGATGATGGGCCTACAGCAGAGGCAAGAATTATCTGCTATGTTACACAACATAACCTGGAGCAGTTAAGAGATTCAGAGACCTGGTTATGTGACAGTACTGTAAATTCAGAATCTGAACGTAAAAATGCAGGATTGTCAAAGCCTTGGTCCAAATTTTGAATTACTTTTGCAGGCAACTAAGCTGAGTGAAAATTAAAATATTAAATAAAATCAACCATTTAATTTGACTTTTTTTTGGTTTATGTAAATTGGCAAATTTTGAATCTCTTGAGCAGATAACTCAACTAACAAAAGACAAAACACAACAAACAAATGCAGGATACATGAATCAGAAATGCGGGATTCTAATGTATGATTTGAGATTTCCTGTATTTCAAACAAATCATAAACATCATGTAAAAATTAACAAATCTGAAATTGCAGAATTGTCAAATCCAAGAACCAAGTTTCAAATCATAATTGCAAGGAATTTGAAATAAATATAATTTATGGCTGCCTCCAAAAGGATGCCAAAGGATCTAAAGTGGATTTTTGCTAATTCTTTTAGGAATCATAGGCATTCTCAAAAATCACCCTATTCCAATTTTGGATGGCTAAAATTTAGATCCTACTATTCACCAACTTAACATACTTAACAATAAAATTGACTAAAATATACACATCTCTTTTTGAGCTTAAAATTTTTAATGAAAATTTATTATGTCTTCTTTCAACAACAACCAAGTCAAAAAGCTGTTCCCTGGCCTTGAAAAAATCATGCAGGGCTACACTGGGTCTTCTATATTAAAGCCTCCCTCTATGGCCACTCCCAACCCGCAGGCCCCTCTGCAAGCACTACCCAGGAGTGTGTTCTTTCTCCTGCAACTTCCAGCATGGCCCTGTTTGCCCATCATGCACAGGCAGCCAACAATCCAAATCCTGGATCAACAATGGCATCTTGAATCAGCCATTTGAGCCATGGGGTCACTCAGAGAGCCCAGAACCCCAAAACAGCAAATCAGATGGCATTGACCAGTTCCCAAGATAGACACATCCCTCCCCAGCCAATCAGCCTGCAAGATGCAGAATAAAATTAATCACTCTGGAGATTGTTCTTGAAATGGTTGAAAAGCAAGGGAAGCTTATGTCCCCTGGAGAAATTGCGGCCGCCATGGGGTTTGCAAAGTCCACTGTGGCTGCAACCCTGCAAGCCCACACCAACTGTGGCCCCCCTACCAAGAAGACCCCAACTGGTGCCCGGACTTTGACCAAAGTTGACACAGCCCATCTCCTTATGATGGCCATTATAAAATGTGACCTGCAGATGCCCCTGGTCCAGGTACGTCTCCAGTTGGGACTCAACGGCATCTTCACCAACAAATGAACAGTGAATTTGTGGATGCACAGAGTTGTGGTTGCTGCTAGAATCTTGTCCAATCAAGTTCTCAGTGACCCCATTTTGGTGGATATCAACCCCTACAATTCAAATATTAATATTTTATTAAAGGGAGGGCAATGAGGGCCCGTAATGACGTCATCTTTCTATCATACTCTAAGATCTTGGCCAGTATCCAAGACTTTGTAGAGAAGCGCATCCAATCTGACGTGTACAAACGTGGCCAAATCTTGTATTGTTTTGTTGGGGTTTTATTGGCAGTTTCCCCATTGGGCGTCAATTATTACTTGGCAATATTGAACACTGCAGATAGGTATGCATACCAGACAGAGCTCATGGCCATGCTGGAGGAGTGGACCACACAAAACACTGTGCACACAGTTGTACTGAGTGCAGAGATAGAGCAGCGGGAATGGGCAACCCAAGAAATCAGGGCTGCGGGGCATACTTGTTGGTCCTACCCCCATCAACTACGCCAACATGCATCTTGCAGATGTATGTCTCTACCATTTTGGTTCTGCCCTCAGGCGCTTAAAGCCTGCCACCTACAACAAACTATGCACTCAAATTGATAAAGGGTATGAGCTTTTCCCTTCCGCGTCCGTCCAGGACTTATTTGATCTCATCATCTTCTATGCAAGTGATAGTGATAAGTCCAGAAAGGACCCCTGCCTCCCCCACGCCAGTCCATCTGTTTCATCAAGCCCACACATGTGACAGAAGATGAATTTGAGCAATTGAAGCAATCAGCTCTTGCTGCCCCTTCCCAGACAACAAACCCTGCCTCCCCAACCCCCCATTAAGCCACCTGCCTTCTAACCCTGACTCCCAAATAACAACTCATTCCCTCACCACTATCTCTGATGCTGCCTCTTTCACAGGCGCAGATGAAGGCAATGTTCATTCTGCCCATTCCCTTCCTTTGATTAGTAAATAAATCTTTTCTTTATGACAACTTATTAAAATTGATATCTCTCTTTCAATTCATAATTAATAATATTTTCTTTTTACATTATCAACATTTCCCATAATTAATACAATGTTGTGCATTTTATGAATAGATTAAAATTATGAGCATACATATTTTTCATCATCATTAATAAATTAAAGACAATAAACATAAATATTGTATTAAAATATTGCAATTAGACGTCAACTATTGATATTTAGAAATTATGTGCATATCTCAAAGTATTTTGTTTAATAAAATCCATTGTAAATGTGTCTTTTTTATTAAAATTTATTAAAACAGATTGTGTTTATATTAGAGAGCTGTTAACGCTTAGTAAAAATATTGATACATAGTGCATTTTATAGCCTGTATATTTACCTATTGGTAATAATTCTATAAACTTTTTAGTTGGATTTTGCAAGGTAATAATAATGTAATGTGTTAATAGAATACTGTTTATTGTCATTAATTAGCTGATTTTTTTTGCTGTGGCAATTGTGCTTTTTATGATATTTACGCACTAGTATCCAATTGGTTAGCTTCATATCAAATTGCACAGGCAATAGGAAAACAAGATGCCACCCCAACCACATCTGGTCTTGGGGTGGCGGCTTTTTTCCCTATTGCCTGTGCAATTGGATGTGAAGCCAACAAATTAGATACTAATGCGGAAATATCAGAAAATGCACAATTGCCACAGCAAAAAAATCAGCTAATTAATGACAATAAACAGTATTCTATTAACACATTACATTATTATTACCTTGCAAAATCCAACTAAAAAGTTTATAGAATTATTACCAATAGGTAAATATACAGGCTATAAAATGCACTATGTATCAATATTTTTACTAAGCGTTAACAGCTCTCTAATATAAACACAATCTGTTTTAATAAATTGTAATAAAAAAGACACATTTACAATGGATTTTATTAAACAAAATACTTTGAGATATGCACATAATTTCTAAATATCAATAGTTGACGTCTAATTGCAATATTTTAATACAATATTTATGTTTATTGTCTTTAATTTATTAATGATGATGAAAAATATGTATGCGTTAAGGATAGTACTATAAAAACCAGTTTTTTGATGGAATTCAATCAAAATTTTAACTATCTATAACTTGATTAACAAATTAGAAGTATATCTGCAAAAGGTTGTTGAAATTGAAAAAAATATCAGGTAAATAGTGACAGGAAAGCTGGGTGACAAGGACCAGCCACTATTCCAGTCAAAAGAAAATGCTATGAACTAACTAGGAAATATTATAGACAAAAAGAATAAAGAAGCATTAATAAATCTCCAAAGAACAATTTTATCAAGTCTGAAGTTCAACAATGCAGCCTACAATTTGTGGGAGTTCTGTCAGAGGGCCAAAGAAAATAATAAGATCAAACTAATCAAAGGAAACAAAATTCCAAAGGAAATCAACACAAATGAAGAGGAATCTAACCAAATGGAAACAGACAAAAACAAAACACAAGCAAGAAGCAGGAGCGCTTCAAGAAATACAGAAAGTTTATCAACTGAAAACCAAGAAGAAACATAAGTTGCAAGAAAAACAAGAAAAATTAAGCCCAGGAAAATTAATGAAGAGCAGCCAACACACATAAAGTTTGCCAAAGTGGCGCCTGTGGCTGAGGGGGCCATAGGGGAAACAATTAGTAAGTCTTTTTATGTTTTACTTAGATTTATTTTAGTCATCACCAGGAATAGGGATGAGGTTTTGGAAGTGGCGGCTTATACGCCAAGTTGGGTTTACAGGGGTCATCAGTCACTGGTAGCCCCTGTAAAACAAATAAATAAAAACCAAATAAATAAAATAAAACAACAGAATATGTTTAATTTTTCAAGTAGTGAAGCTAAAAACAGGGAATATTTACCACCCGCGGGGTGCTTGCTGTGGTTGAGGGAAGCATATGAAATAAGATCAAGTATCAACTTTATAGAAATGAACAAAATTTGTGGGGATATCAAAGTAAACTTTGATGAATACATATACAAAATCATTCAAAGATTCCCCTTCACAAACATTAACAAATATGAAAAGAATTTAATAAAAACTGACTTTCAAATTGGAACTGAATATTTGAAAACTGCAATTTTTAATAAAGTATTTAAGGCACTGTCAAATAAAGTTGGGGATGCAGTCCTTATGAATAATTTTAAACCTTTATTAATATTGTTTGCCAAGGCCTGGGGGGCTGATTCAAATTGGGCGCCCCCAGAACCCTCTTCAAGTTCAACCAAACATCCTATATCAATAGGTTAGTTCAAACATTCAAAAAGTATGCATGTTCTTGGAAAATTATACCTCACAAAGAATCCACATTGTGGTATACCTGGGAATCCTCCTCCACTGCATATTAAAAACCAACATCAAAAAGTTGGAGGATGCACCTATTCAAATGGATATTTTCTGCGTAGCCTTCAACCGCCAGAAGACACCACAGGGATATAAGACAGTTGAGCACGTCCTGTATGACTCATTTGCATTGGCAACGTTATATGGGTACTACATGCCCCCCAAAAAACCTAGTCAATTTACTCACCCGCATTCATTTTATTAAAGAATCAACAACCACCAGGGTACAGGGCACCACCCCTCTAGCAATCACATCCAGGGTTGTCCACCACGTACAGAAGAGTACGTGGATCCAATTAGACGCATTAGCTGAAAATTTGATTTCAGGGTATAATTCCCCAGAATAATTGCATTCCCTTTGCAATCAACATCCCCCAATAAATATTTTCCCCTTGCAAATTAAAATTTATTTTTTCTAACTTTTTATATTTTAATACTAAAATGTTAATGTTGAACTAGGTAATATTGAAATTTCACTATAAGAATTTTAATATTACATATTTAAATATTAAATTTTTAATGATATATATCATAATACTTAAATTTTTAATATCAAATATTTCAATATTGAATAAATCACAATTTAATAAAAATAGTTAAATTTTGAATATTTAAATTTTAATATTTTAACTTTAAGATTTATAATTACAATTTTACTTTTAATATTTTAATTTAATTTTTAAATTATAATAGTAATATATAATTAGGTTGCTAATAATAAAGGGACAGTTTAATAAAGTGAACATGTTTAATAATAAAACATGATTTATAAATTTGTTTATTTACTAGCTTGTTGAGTACAGGTTCATTTATTACATAAACAAACAGCAAGAATTGAATTCATCTGCATCATACGGCCTGCTCCACTTATATTCTAAACAAATGATTGTTTAGGACTCAAATTACCTTTCCCTTGTAATATGATTTGATAAAAATATTCAATATACTTGAACTGCGTCCTAAGTAATAATTAGTAAGTAATATATGAAAATCATTGGCTTCTGTGCCGTGTGGCTATAGCGGCACTGAAATAACAAGGATCAGATGATGACCTGCAAGGTCCAATTTGTGGCTTAGAAAAGCCAAAGTACCATCAAGGATTCACAATTGTTTAAATAAAATTAATCTATTTCTATCTTTTTTAGTTTATTTATTTGTTAGCGCAACAGTCAATAATATTCAGTGCATCATATAAAAATAAATCCCTCTTATCTAGTATAATTAATTTTACTTACCCTTTCTAGTATTCTTAAATGTCTATAATACAATCAAACGTCACATTATTATATATAAATAATAATTTGAGTCCTAATAAAAACAAAATAAATAAAAATAAAAACAAATAAAACCAGGGCACCCATTTATCTGATTGGCTTGGAGGCCAGGGCTTTGGGGAGGAAGGATTCTGAGTGCTTGTAAAAAGCTGCCACCACATCAGGTGGCATTGCAAATTGTCTGATCTCAAGAATGTTGAAGAGATCCTTGGTGTCCTGAGGGAGGCCTTGTTTCACCTTATTCTTTATCCACCCAAACACCTCCTCAATTGGGTTCAGAAATGAAGAATAAGGGGGAGGAAGAGGAGTCTCATTGGGCAGTCAGCCAGGCGGTGGTTGGCTGAATGGCTATTTTTATTGATTGGCAGGAGCTTGGACACAAACAGATCCACTTTGTGGAGCACAACATTATCAAGCACAACAACGTTGGTTGTGCTGCTGTAATTTATCCAAAGGTACTCCTTGACGGCTTGGAGAAAATCAAGAAAGGTCCTGCTGTTATAAGAGCCTTTAATCATCTGGTATTGATCCAACCTGCAAGGACCAAGAAGCGCAACCATTGAATATGTCTGGGAACTGACAGCTGCACAATGGGCTACACTGTCCTTGGACCCCTTCTCAACCCACCCATGCCTAGACCTGAGTGAGGAGGAAAACAAAAATTTGTTGATATAGAAGAACTGGACATTCCCAGTCTCCTTTAGTGCCAGATATGTCTTGGCATAAATGTGTTGTTCCTTGAAGATCTTTTCACTATTCCTATTATACGGCAAAACTCCCAGTAATTTCCAGGAGAAGCCTAAATCAACCATTGTTTTGTATACAAGGGTTTTGGAAACAGAAAGCCCATACTCTGTGGCAAGCATTGATTGGACAGCAAGTATGTCCAGGTGGCAATCCTTGGCTACCCACTGCTTGATTGCGTCAATGTGGATAGGCTGAAGGAGTTTGGGCTGTCTTTTTGCCTTGGTGGATTTGGCAATTTGCCTGATATTACCATACTTGTTGTTGATGTTGGCAATGTATCTGGCTGTGACACCAAATTGGGACGCAATATTCCAAACTGCCATTCCCCCGTTCAAGCATTTGAGGAGAGCTTCACACTCACTATCTGTCAACTGACGCCGGCCCTTGGCAGGTACCACAGCATCCTGGCTACCAGGCTCAACACAGAGGATGGGGACCTTTGTGTAGAAGGCGGGATCACGCTTTCTTGCAGTGGCACCGTTAATGGTGGCATAAGACACAGGCACAGATGGCTCCTCAGTTGTGGCCAATGGCTGATAGAAGATGTCAAAGACGTGGGGCAGGAAGTGGCAACTCTTGAATCAAGAGTGTGGGGTTGGGTGACAACTGGGTAAACAGTGAAGGTGTAAGTAACCTCAGTGTTCCTGGTGACCCTGGTGTAGGAGACTTTGGTAGAAGGCCTTGAAAGTGGCTTCTGCCTGGGATTCAAGCTGGTAGTTCTGGCTTGGGATGCGAGAGGTGGTTGGCTGGCGCTGACACCTTGGGAGGCCTGTGTATTGGCATGACTCCTCTTGAGTTGGGTTCTGGGTCTGTTCTTAGACCCTCTGGGATGCCCTTGTGGACAGGCTGCCCCGCAGACTGGTGCAGGAGCTGGTTGAGAATGTGATTGACGGTCCATAAAAATAAAATAAAAAATATATTTTAGATTAGATATGTATTTATTTGGATTTGTTGGTTTAGTTGTGAGTAGTTGTTTTCTCTTGATATAGCCTTGAATAGTAACAGAATTTCTATATCCGTGATTTGAAGTGAATAACATTGTATTCTTTCCAGTTTTGGATGATTTTAAAGTTTAATCACTTTTTATGTCTAAACATGGTTGTTGAGTATGAATTTTTCATTTGATTTTATCCAGAGTGGAGCTTCTTGATTTGGGTTGGTGTTTCCTAGTGTGCTTACTGTAAATTAAATTTGGATTCCAGTTCCTGCAATTAATATATGAGTTTACTAGTGTCATTCAAAAGTGATTTGAAATTTGGTTCTAGGAATTGACAATCATGCAATTTCAAAAAAAACATAGTAAGCTTAATGAAAATGGTTGATGGATTTGAACGCTTCAATTCTGATTCCATTTAATTAATTTTTTCCATTTGAAATATTCAGCTTGACTTGCTCTTTGCAAAGTTTCAGTGAGTTCCTGCATTTTCAAATATATAAATAAAAATACAAATAATTCAATTTAAAAAAGGCCATCCCAAAAAAGTGATTCAAAATTTGGACCAAGGATTTGATAATCCCGCATTTTTACGTTTAGGTTCTGAATTTACAGTACCTTTGCAGTATGCACCCGCCTTTTTTTACCAACTATGGGTTGTAAATTCCCTTATTGGAGGCAAGGTGCTCCCATTTGCCTACTTTCTGCTTCCTGGGGCAACAGAAGAGATCTACACAAAGGCCTTTAAAATCCTTCAGGAGGGCATCAAAGCCCTACCCAGTAATAAAAAGAGTCCCCCTGGCCATAACACTAGAGCCAATTCAGATGATGATGAAAAGGATGAAGCTACCCTTTCTGCAGAACAAGAAGCTCATGATAAAGCACTTGGCCTCTCAACTTTAATCATGGACTATGAAAATTCCCAGTATAACGCTTTTTTAGGTACCTTTGATGGAGAGGTTCAGGGTTTTTTCCATTATCAACAGGCTTTTAACAGGCAACTAAAGGGTCTACCTGAGCTCAGCAAGCTCCACCGTCTAGATACATCAGGAAAGTGCAAGCTCTTAATTCAGCAGTTTGTAGTACTAGCCTTTGTAAAGCCAGAGCAAACTGGACAAGCCTTTGACCTTCTATTCCAGGAACCATATTTCAAAAAACATGAGAATACCTTCTATCCTTTTATTATATATACAAACCACAGTGAATTGGACGTAAGTTCACTAAACGCCAGAGCAAGCCCAGAGCCAAAGCCAACTAGAACTGCTACCTGGCAGTTCTTAAGGATGAGATGAAAACTACTTCATCTTTGGAGTGCTGGCATAAGCATATCAAGTCCTCCTTTGGAATCAAGCCCAGATACAACACCTTCTATGAGCACCTCAAAGTCTAACAGGGGAAGACTGCTGCATTCATCAGAGATATTGAGAACCACCCATCTAAGAAGAAGAGAACCACCAAAGAGAAACAGTATCAAGAGAAGATCAAGGACATTGTCAAGGCCAAATATAAGCTTTCAGAGATTGGGGAATACATCAAGAAGATTGCCACAGTTCTTAATGCTAACCAGGTGATCACAGTCTAGCTTTTAATTAAATTTATTAAGGATTGCCTAATTTTGTATATTTCTTATATGTTAAGTATAATATTTTTAAATAAATAGTTATTCTAAATACCTCATTAATAATTTAGGATAAAGTTGTATAGGGTCTAGATGTACAAGTACTCTGGCTATTGCCATCACACCTAACATCCAGTCATTGCCTGATTTGGTGCCTTTCCAATATGCCATTTGACATACCGGAAATGGCAACAAACCAATATCACATGACTATCCCGGTATCCAGCAACTTGAACCCATCCAGCACATGACCAGCCCCTGGGTTTGATCCAACTAAAACACCCGCCACAGCTAAATCTATATAAGTCTAAAGTATTATACAATAAAATATACTTCTTCTCCTCCTATTTTTATATTCAAAGCTTCCCCAAAAGGCGCTTTTTATCACTGGTAGCACTACAGTTTTTGACCATGCCAATGAAAGAGAAGATGACTGACCAAAACCCACCCACCTTTGCTCACGTACTCAACCAGGCCACATTCCAGGAGACCTGGAAAACGTACTTCTGCGCCCACAACATTGATAAAGATATTCCTCGTGGATGCACTGTATTTATAGGACTGGTCATGCCCAAAGCATGCACCAAGATAATCCAATACAATTGCTCTCTTCAACCACAAACAAACGCACAACCACCTACCACAGGTGAAGTTACCAACACTAAATACATTGGTATTGACAAGTTCTTTGGTAAAAAAAGAGAGCATCATCAACTGGCTAGACCACATAGCCGCCAAACTTTGTGCCAGCCACATCTCCCACAAAAAATGGGTCCAGGAAGCCAGCAAGCGCCTCTACAAGGCCGCAGCTAATTGGTTTGCCACCTGGGTTGGCTCACAAACCAACAACTAGCTTGAAAACTGGGAAGAGTTCAAAGCCAACATCACGCACGATTTCTGCGTCACTGAATCCCTCCAAGACATTGCAATACAGCTCAGCAATCTTCCTCAGAAGACCACTGTCACAGCTTACGCCAATGAATTTGAGGAAATACACCGCAAAATCTAAAATTCAGCGCAAGCTGACAACTTACACACCAGAGCCTCATCCATCAAAAGAATGAAACCCTCTGTTGCTGCCCTCATCCTCCCAGAAGCAAATACCTCCATGCCCGTGCTCATTGCTGAAGCCAAGCACGCTGAAAAAAAGCGCCAACATGGAATATGCTGCACACAACAGCAACCACTCCTCAAATGGCAATGGCAGAGAAAACTCTAATGGCAACAAGCGCCAGAACACCAATCATAGCAACAGCAACTCCAATTGTAACAATGGCAATTGTAGCCAAAGCACAAACCACTCCTGTCCCAAGAAAGAGGACACCGCCAAAGTTAACAATGCTGAAGTAGCAACCTGCTATGAATCTGACCCCACATTCTCTGATATCGAGGGTCTCAAAACAGAGGAACAAGGAAAAGAGGAAGGGGAACAGGCTTAAGTGCCCCTGTCTCCCCACAACTTGACAAGAATAAGTACCAAGGCACAAACTTTGCTGCTTGCATCCCATGTGTCCCACAATCCCCCATTTTTATAAACATAAAAATTAAAGATTGCTTACAACTTATTGTCTATCCATGCACTTACAAATATCATACACATAAAGTTTTATTTGATTCTGGTGCACAACACACTATGATTAGCAAACCTTTTGTAACCAAGTACAAAATACCCGTTGTCAAATCCAACTTCAAATATGCCAGAATGGCAGATAAATCAAAGGTTCTACTCAAAGGCAAAACAACTTCCTTCATAATTGACCTCCAAGGCATACAAACATCCATCAAAGGACTTGTAATGAACAACATAAACTACAATATTGTAGCAGGCATGGACTGGTTCACCCAAGTGAACCCCAGCGTATGTTGGGAAACAAAAACCATGACCATCAAACAAAACAGAGTCAATTTTAATATCCTCAAAGAACCCAACAACCTCATTCTAAGAGACACAGTATTTGTCAAGGTCATAAATCAAGACAATTCAGAACGTCTAAACAAAGATAGTACCCTCTACATAATGAGGTACTCCAAATTCAATAATATACAAACACAAAAGATCCAATGCCCAGAACTTGCAGCACTCCTAAATGAATGCGCTCATGTATTCAAGGAAGAACTCACAGAGTTACCCCCCAAACAAGAGGTCAAACATGGCATTGACTTATGCAAAGCCATGCCCAAACCTGCACCCCTCTACAGACTCTCTCCCATGGAGACCCAAACACTTAAAGCCCACATTGAGGGCAATATAGCCAAAGGATTCATTTGTCTGTCTGAATCCCCATGGGGGGCAGCAGTGTTCTTTTTAAAGAAGAAAGAAGGATCCCTTTGCTTAGTTACTGACTACAGAGCACTAAACGCAAGTACAGTAAAAAATAAATACCCACTTCCTCTCATAGAAGACCTATTTGCAAGGCTCTCTGGAGCAAAAAATTTCTCAAAAATTGACCTCACATCTGGTTATAACCAAGTTAAAGTCAAAGAGAAAGACATACCAAAGACCGCGTTCAGCACACAATTTGGGTTGTTTTAATGTAAAGTAATGAAATTTGGGATGACCAATGCTCCTGCAACGTTTGTCACCATGATTAACCAAGCACTAAACGGTCTCTCAAATACATTATGCTACCTCAACAACATCATAATATTTTCAAAAACAAAAGAGGAACACCTCACACATGTCCGTGAGACACTCAATTGACTTGCAAAGCACAAACTATACACCAAGCCTAGTAAGTGCCAATTTATGGAAAAGGAACTCTTGTTATTGGGCCACATTGTCTCTGACAGTGGAATCAAAGCAGACACAGATAAAATAAAAGCCATAAATAACATGCAACACCCTACCTCTGTGAAACAAGTAATATGCTTTCTTGATATGGTAGCTTACCTAAGGAAATGCAGCAAAGACTGCAAAGCTCACTGCATCAATCAATGACCTAACCAAAGGTAATGCCAAAAAGAAATTTATCTGGACTCCAGAATGTGACAAGAATTTACATTTATTAAACAAGCTTTGATTGAAGCACCAATTTTGCAATGCCCTAATAATGACGGGTGCTATAAGCTTGAGTCAGATGCTAGTGACACCGCCATTGGCGCAGTCCTACACATCTGCCAGCCAGGGCAGCAAAATTTCCTACCAGTATGTTACTAAAGCAGAAAACTAACAAACACTGAGCAAAGGTACCAATACACAATAAAGAATTGATAGCACTATATCACACATGCAAGAAATGGAGATGTTATCTCAAAAGACATTTAAACTTCCAAGTGCTCACTGACCACAAATCCTTAATCTATTTCAAAACTCAGAACACACTTGCGCGGCGCCAAGCCAAATGGATGCTCTTGCTGGAACAGCTTAACCTGGACATCCAATACAAAAAGGGGGTAGAGCTGGTCACGGCCAATGCTCTCTCTAGGCTATGCCAGCCAAGAGAAGATCACCCTGACTAACTGGACCCTGACTGGCCCAACCTATACAGCACTGAGTACAAGACAAAAGGAAAGGATCCCTCCACACATCAACTAACCCATGATACACTAGTAAGGACTGAAAAACATTTAAACGTATCAAATGGCATGTATACAAAATCATCAAGGATAAACACATTTCATACATCCCACCTTCACAAAGAGTTGACACTATACTAAGACACCATTGTCTGCTAGGACACACAAAGGCTAAAAACCTATATCTCAAATTAAAAGAGATAGTATGGTGGCCCAACCTGAAACAAGACATAATTGATGTTCTAAAAAAGTGCACAGTATGTGAAAAATATGCCAGCATCAAGGCACCACAGCCAACAGTTAACCCAGTACCTGACCCCAAACCATTTAAGGTTTGGGGACTGGACATAGTAGGACCCTTCTCAGAAATCAAAACAAATCAATGTTTCCTAATTATAGCCATCAACTTTGCCACATGTTGGCCCATCTGCTGGGCAACAAAAGATCACAAAGCGGAAACAATAAATTGATTCATAAATAAATCAATCATAGCAGACTATGGCACTCCAGACTACATCATAACAGATGGAGCAAAAGAGCTAACAGGCCACATAGTAAACAACAATCTAAAAACAAAGAACATCAAACACTCCACAACCTTGCCCTACAGGCCACAGGCCAATGGCAGAGTTGAACACCTGAACGGCAGCCTTATCAGAACCCTGGAGAAAATAATGGATGGTAAAGCCAAAGACACATGGCCAATCTATGTGAAACATACATTACTAGTATCCCGGGTTTGTACCAATCAAGGGACAGGCTACTCACTGTTTAAACTAACATACGGGTACAAACCAGAAATAGTCACCCACAATAACCAACCATATGTGAAGATCCCCCTGGGAAACCTCCCACAGTAGAACAGAAACCAGCTCTACAACACATACGCCTCAAAGCTAACCTGGCAGAAATAAAGAGACTCAAAACTCAAAAGGTAACCTCAACAGAGGACCTACTCCCCATCAACTCCCCCATTTGGGTCCTAGCTGGGAACAGAAAGAAGCTAGACTCAGTACACAGAGGACCAGGAATAATCATCAGATACCAACCAGACAGGAACACCTACCTGGTTAAATTCCAGGGTGCCAAAGAGCCCATC
Organism: Entomophthora muscae; assembly: GCA_014839935.2. NCBI lineage: Eukaryota > Fungi > Entomophthoromycota > Entomophthoromycetes > Entomophthorales > Entomophthoraceae > Entomophthora > Entomophthora muscae. The sequence goes on from QTSX02007231.1 coordinate 197,501, forward strand.
ACCAAAAAGTACCACAGATCTTGCCTCCGCCCTAGCAAATGAGAACACTTGACCCAGTTGATGCCCACTAGTAAACAACTCCAGGAACATCAGGCAGCAGCTGTCAAGAAAAAGCACCCTCCTGATGTACCCAAGTAACCCCTTAAGGGAGGGGTGTGTTGAGGGTCTGGATGTACGAGTATTCCAGCTATTGCCATCACACCTAACATCCAGTCATTGCCCGATTTATTGCCTTTCCAATATGCCATTTGACATACCGGAAATGGCAACAAACCAATATCACATGACTGTCCAGGTATCCAGCAACTTGAACCCATCCAGCACATGACCAGCCCCTGGGTTCAATCCAACTAAAATCCCGCCACAGCTAAATTCATATAAGTCTAAAGTATTATCCAATAAAATATACTTCTTCTCCTCCTACTTTTATATTCAAAGCTTCCCCAAAAGGCGCTTCTTATCACTGTTTTTATAAAATCATTGATTTTTATGGATAGTTTAATGCTTTAGACTGTATTACATGGCCTATATTGGTATTTTACTAGTAAATTATATGTTTTTTGTAGTTTTTAATATAGAAAAAACTTTATATTACTGTTTCTGATCATTAAATTTTCCTATAATACGTGAATTTTTATGTAGTATCTTTTTGTGTATTGTTTTTTGTTTTGTTTTTATAAGTGGGAAAAAATTTATTATAGTAAAGACAGCTAATTTCATAGTGAATTGTTTTTGAAGTGTATTTTTATGAATTTTTTTAGTTGTCATGTATAATTTTCTATGGACTTTTTTAAATCTATGTTGTCACATTACCCTAAAAAGTATTTTGAAGCTTAATTTTTATTAAGTAAAATGTTTAGGAAACAGGTTTCTGACTATTAAAAAGCGTTAACATTTAGTAGTCTGCATGAGTTAAAACTTAATTATGACTTTTTAATGCTGTTGACATTAAAGTATTTTTAATTATGATTGTCAACATATAGTAAGTCAACTTGCAGAATGAGTTAATTCTGGCAGTTGCCAATTCAGGCCCTTAGTCTCTGCTTGGTTAACTATTTTCATATATTTTTAAGTTGGCTCCCATTCTATGGTGGGTCCTGCCCTCTGGCCGGACAGTCCCTCTACCTGTGTTAAATAGTGCCTCCCAGTACTTGGTATCATGAAAGATATTATCTTGGTGGATGATAAAATACCACAGTCTGCAATTTCAAATAAATCTATTTATAGATATTAAGCAGAAGTCAAAAAAGTTAGTGCTCTTACTCATGAAAGCATATTATTTTTGCACAGTTAAAAGCCCTTGCTGTCCAGATTCATTGACATTTTTCATACAGATTTTTTGGTAAATTTGCTTAAAAGGGGTAAAAAAATAAGTTTTTACTATAAGTTTTTTAATAAATAAAATGCTAAGCTCAAAAATGCTCAACTGACTTATCTCTACCTTATAGGTATATATATTAATAATTTAACTCTTTTATAATACAGTAACACAGCTTTTATTCCCTATACTGCTTTAATAAGTGCAAAAATTTAGAACAAAGAATCAATAAGCTGGCTCAATACTAAAAAAGGATTGCTTAATCCAAGAATTTTTTGTTGCAACTGAATCAACAATAGTTCAGTCTTTAGATCAAGGAAGATAACAGTCTAAATAGAAAGGACAATAATAGGAATAAGATGCATTTATTTTAAGAAGAATACAGTTGATATACTATGTCTGGGGTCCATAATTTACCCAGGGGGTAATATAGTGGCATGTTTCATGTAACATTCTGGTTGAGAATGACTTGAGAGAGGGATCAGCATTCCAAATTAGCAGGGCTCTTAATTAGAAGATAGCACCCACAATATGACATTGGGCTCAGACTGGTCTATACCATTAGTCACGTCATGAGGCAACCCTTTGAGTGCCCCCTGTGTATCATAAGATATGTTGGTGAACAAGGGGATAATATCAGTTGCAATTTTTTTATGGGGAGTTAATTTTGAGAACCAGTATTTTTAGTATCACAAGATCTAAATTTTCTCTCTTAGAGAATAATTTCTTCAATGTTACAGTAGTTTTTAAATCTGTTGAGATAAACAAATATTAGTCAATTTAGAACACATAGGTTCAGTCACAAAACAAATTTCAACTTGAACTACTTGAAACTTGATTCATTCAATAAAACTTCCATTTTTTTCTAGGTCCAGAAAACAAAAATAGTCAATCACAAAACAAAATTAAAGTCAAATACTGAACCACAAAAATGAGACAGCAAACATGCAGAATCCACATTTGAAACAAACACAATCTAGTCCCATCCTGAATGTCAGGGACCCACTTGAAAGGTAACAAGTTACCAATCTGATGAGCCAAGGCCCTAAATTAAGGCCTGTTATAACCAAACCAATAGGAACTGTCACCATAGCCAGGTGACCAAGTGCCCTAGAAATGCAAACCAACCTATCATAGAGCTGAAATGGCCCAACAGGTATTATCCTACCAGGTATGTCAACAGGTAGAATGAGGAGTTGGGTCTAACCAATGAGGGTTAAAACAGAGGAAGTGGAGTGGTAGCACAACCATAATGGAACTTTCTTCCCCAGTGACCTGAGGGATACTTGAATCAACCATTGGCTAGGGACTCCTTCTGGTAGGAATTGTCAGGGATGAAATTGTGTCAGTCTGCAGTTGGAGTTAGATCTTCAAGGCCCTGTACTACAGAAAGGAAAAGAACTAGAAACCAGAAAAGGAATCGACTTCCTTTAATGGTTTCAAAAAAGGGGTGTAAATATAGGTGTAGGAAAGATTAATATAGGAGAAATAACTTTACTTTTGGAACAAAAAAGAAGGATAAGAAAATGCTCACTTAAATACTCCAAAATAGGCTGAAACAATTTAAGAGGGTCCTAAGAAATGAGGGAATTCACCAATGAATTTCATGGAAATAATGGTCAGAAATAATACCTGTTGTAGCTGTGCCTCAATTTTTCTCTGAATAATAGCACATGTAATAAGCACTTATTTGATAGCCACCAGGAACCAGCAACAAGGTTAGAAATAATTAAGCAGTTTATCAACTTAATCACATAGTAATTCAAGTGCAGAGCCTTAGTTTCATAAGGAATGAGTGGATCCAAGAGCATCAGAGTAGAAGAAGGCAACTTATCATATTTCAAATGGTAAGTGACATGTCTTAATGGAATATTAGCACCACAAAAGCAACATCTAAGTCAAAAGCAAGAGGCAAATAAATTAAATCAATATATAAGGGTAATTTAAATTGAATTGTAGAGTGTAAACTAACAGTTGGCCCCAAATTAGGGTTATAGGTTTGATTCCTGTCTTGGGGAGTGGTTTCCCAAGTTGCTTGAGTGTTAACAACCTTGTTGGTGCCTGGGAGCCCCAAAGATGATAAAATTAAATTATTACCATCAAAGGAAGTATTGTTGTAGTCAGGGGAGAATTCCCTGACACTGAAGTATTCTACATAAAAATTGATAATGCTTGTGTAGAAAAAATTATACAAACAAAGAACACATGAGGTTCAGTCATAAAAGTGATAAGTTCAAACACAAAACAACTCATTTTTGAAAATATTGATTATTTTTGGGACTCAAATTAGAAATAATGGATTTATGGAGTGAATCCATAAAAATCTATTCAGGGAACTACATCATTATTTTCAATGTACAGTGGTTTTAAAAGCTATGGTGACAAGCAAAAGCAATCCAGATTTAACAAAAGTAAAAATGAATGAATTTATATTGATTTAAAATAGATTTGTGTTCATTGATATTTCATTAAGATCTGAATTCATTTTGTTTAAATCTGAGTTCATTTTGTTTGTTGCCATAGATTTTTAGTACTGTTCATACATCTAAATTTGGACATTTATGTCTGAGAAAATGTCTCAAAAAAGAGAACACATAATAAAATTAATAATCTGATAATACTTTGCTTTTCTGTTGTAATATAATTTTTATTGTTTTTTGTTTACAATGAGTTTTTGAGTGAAAATAACTTTGGAATTGTCAAGGAGCAGTACCAGGAACAGCTCCAAGCTCAAGCTGCTGATCAAGGAAGTGTAACCCCCATAAACCTATGTACACACAATTCAATACAAGTTGTGTTGAGAACAAGCTGTATGTGTCACCAGGTCCATCTGCAGATGGCTTTTATGATAGCCAATATGGTGCTCCCCAAGACCAGGCCCAACCCAAGCTTGTGTCACAGGTTAGAGACTGGGCAACTATGTCCCCCTCTAACTCAATCTAACCATCACTTGAAAATTTGGGTCAATCAAACCAAGCCCTGACTAATCTGGGTACCATCATGGCAAGTGTGTCCTCAAGCAACAATTGATAACCAATGAAATTGTCCTGAGATAATGATCCCCAACTAATAATGCATGGCTTTTGCAGAAATTGCCAATTGGCTTCAATTTACTAAGGCAGTGGTTAATCATGAGTTTCAAGCCCTCTTGAAGAGAGGTGGTGCAAATCTGGGCAAGAAGCCAAAGAAGCAGGTTGACTCTCAGATCAAGGAGGTGTATCCCTTCATGCTTGACCTTCTGCAACATGATCCATACCTCCAATTGACTGAGGTCTGTTGTTTACTTGGGCTCCAGGGCATATTCATTGCCAGCCACGCAGTGCAGCTCAGGACGCATGGGCTTGTAGTCAGTGCTCTAATTCTGACCAATAGGCCATGCAATGAGTTGGAAGATGGATCTGGTTTGCCCTATGAACATGCAATTAGTGCCACCCTTACCCCCTGCCTGTCCTCTATTTTAGACAATGTCATATTTATATCCTATTGTAAATTTTCATTGCAGTTTCATGATTATGGCACTTTAAGTAAAAAAGAATGCTCCCAAGGGCAAAAGGAAGAAAGCACAGGGAAATGTTATTAGTGCATTCCTTGCACTTTTCCCCAAAAGGGACTGCTTTCTATTGAACCACAACCAGTTACTCCAATGGTTACTGGTATGGGAAATTCCTCTCTGACCTGCTTGCCACCTGGGGCTCAGCTAATTCCAAATTCCAAATATTCCTGAGCCACCAAATGGAGCGCACTGAAGTGGCCTCCAAGAAAATACAAGCAGAAGGCCACAATGTTTCAATTTTCCCTGCAGGTCATGCTGATCTACACCTGGGTGATGTGTTGTTTGTCAACATTGGAGACACCATTTTTGGGCGCAACTCCACAACCTTCAACCAGTTGGTTAGTGCGGCCCACAACTACACCATGCTATTCCTCTGCTAGAAGGTTGTCAACATGTTCACCAAGATGTCCTTTAACGCTTATAGCAGCAGCTAATCACCAAAGGACCCACAGCTGCCCTCTTGCAACTCCCCAGCATACAAGCTAATCAGTGTTCTCCCCAAGTCTGAGTATGATGTAATATATCATCAATTACTCCAAGTCAATCAAGGCATCCACACACCCCTAGGTCCTCCAGCTTCCACAGCCCCCAGTCAATCAACCCAGTTGACCAGAACCCACCCCCTCAGCCAATCAAAGTCTCCCCTTGACCCAATTTGCCAACTAGTTTGCCCTGTCCCCTCCCCAAAGTTTGCCAATTAAACCTCACCACCCCAACAATTTTTATTTTATATATAATTGGTTTAAATTGTAGAGATATTTTAATTGTGATAAAATATATTTTACATTTAACTACAATGATGATTAATTTTAATCATGCCTCAAGATGAAGCCAACTGCTTTAATATTTATCAAGTATATTTATTTCTATTAGAAATTTAATGTTTTTGTAGAGCAACAATAAAGTGAATTTAAAAACTTTAAGTGCTATGAGCCAGTCAATCAGAATGCACATTAATTTTTGTTGTCTGAGCCAAACACAAAGGCCCAAAATTAATGCATATTCTAATTGGCTAGTCCATAGCACTTGTAATTTTTAAATTCATTTTATTGTTGCTCTAAAAAAATTAAATTTGTAATAGAAATAAATATAATTAATAAAAAACCATCTCACCACATATACACTATGAAATATATGATCTACATATAGCTCTTAAACAGTGATTATATATTTAATAAATATGTACTTTGAGATGCAATTAGCATAAAGATTTAAAAACAAATCATGTTATACTTGGACAAAACATGTAATTGAGCAACACATCTGTTCATGAAACCAAAAATAGGTTGGTTTACACTCTCTGGAATATATGATCTACATATAGTCCATGAAAGTGGATATCTTTTTAATAAATGTGCCTTTAGGTTGTAATTAGCATACTGATTTAAGAAAAAATTATGTTATACTTGGACAAAACATGTACTCAGAAATAACGTGTCATTCATAGCACCCAGATTGGGTTGTTTTATACAAACTATATACAGAATATTAATATCAATTAAATAGTATGAAATGAAGCAATAAAATTAATCATAAATAAATTCCTTGATTTATTTATTAAATCTCTATTAGATACAAAGAAAATATATATGTTGTTGGGATGTTTTTATTGGTATAAAAGGGGTTGGGATAAGAACAAAGAAAAAATGGCAGAATTGGAGGCAATGATAAAGGAGTTGGGCACAGTGGTGGCTAAAATCAAGGAGATTAATCAAAAGACAAAAGACATGCTCAAGGAGGTGGTGTTAGAAGCTGCCAAATAGAACAAACTTAATGTGAAAACTGTGAAGAACAAGATACCCAACACAAAAGACAAACTTGAAACAAGGCTCCTTAATGTACAGAAAGATGTTATTACCAACCTACAGTCCAAGCCACAGGGGTTCACAACCAGGGATGTGTAGTCAAAGGATCCAGATATGTTTGAGCAACTAGAAAATAAAAAGAAACATTAACTAACAGAAGAAGACCAGTAACCATCAAATGAAAAGACCTGAAAAGCAGCCCTAATTAAGGGGGAAACAGGTAAGGATATAGAAGAAGATAAAAAATAAAATTTTAACTAAATAAAAGTATTAATAACTTTTTTATTTATAGGGGAGCACAAAGGAGTAGTCCGTCAATTCCTGAAAGCCCATGCGTCCTAGATCTTTTACAGCAATTATGTTCCTTACATAGGGCGTCAGCTGGTCCCAATGCCATCTTTCTGCTCAGAAATGATAAAAAATAGAACATACTTATCCTATCAATCCACTACAACTTGAAGAGCTCTAACCTAAACCAGATGACACCAAATGACAGGTTGTGGCTTTGGTTGTGGCCTCCATGATCCATCTTGACCAGTAAGTTTGCCCCTAGATTCTGCAAGTTATCTATCCTCCTTTTCTGGGACTTTGTCAACACCATGCCACATCACAACTTACCCAAAATAGAGAGATGACAAGAAGAGGTCTGCTTCTGTTTCCTGCCCAAATACACACTATTACACATCCTAAATATTTTTAAAGAAAAGTAACCAGCCAAAACTAAAGTTTGTATGTTGTCCTGCCTGCTGTTGTGGGCGTCCTTGGAGACTTTGGGGCCTCCTGGCACTCTGAAAAGACTGGCATCCTGCCAACCATAGAAAAAACCTGTGTTACTACACCCCTAAAAAATAAAAATAGTGTCTATACAAAAATTTGTGTGAGTTCTCAGCCCTGTTTGCAAGCAGAGACTTCACTTAAGTATTTAACTAGGTCTTTTTATAATAATGGGGATTAAAGAAAAAGCACACAAAACATTTAACATAATAATAAGCTGGATGAAATTTGACATTTGCTGGATGGAAAAAGGATTGTGTCTGGGTACAGCTCAATAGAGCACATTATTCAGGACACGGTTATTCTTGCTGCCACCTATGAAATGTCAGCACCACCAGAAAAGCTTGTTCTGGTCAATTGTATCACAGTGCTCTGGTACTCAAGCTGCCACAATCTATATAGTACTGTCAGGGACCCACTTTAAGGGGAAAAGCCCCAAATTTGATGAGCTAGGCCCCTAAGTTAAGACCTGCAATGGCTGAACCAATGGGCACAGTGACCATAGAAAGATGGCCCAAATGGTCCAAGTATGCAAACCTTCTCATCAGGGAGCTAAAACGACCCAAAAGGTAATATCCTACCATGTACGTCAAAAGATAGAACAATGTGTGGGGCCATACCAACAAGGGTTTGGCAGATGGAGGGGTATAATGGCAACCATAGTGGAACTTTCTTCCCCAATGACCAAAGGGATACTTAAACCATCCATTGGCCAAGGTCTCCTTATGGTGGGCATTGTTGGGAGAGGAGTTTCGCCAGTCAATTGTGGGAGTAGGACTCTCAAGGCCTTTTAAAGTTGTAAACAGGGAGACTAGAAACCATAGCAGAAAATAAATTCCCTTCATGGCTTCAAATGGAGCTACTAAGAGATAGATTTGACAAGATAGGATAGAAAATATTCTTTATTGTTAGAAAAATTGAAATGAATAAGAGTTGGGCCTCAAATAGCCATAAAATCAAGGCTGAAATATTTGAGTGGTGTTTGGGAAATGAATAGTATTGAGAAACTTGTGATATTGCTGGCATGTCCAAAGCTACAGATAGATGTTAGCCTTGCCAATGTACTCTACCTAATCCTATGTAAGAGCACTACAGACTACAATAGAATAGAACTTTGAATGTAATTACATTTTATTGATACTGGAGTACAATCTAGCCAGAGGCTGCAATCTATCCAGGTGAAACTATGAACTTGTTGTCATCCTTTCAGGTTTCTATATCAATATATACTGCAAAAACCCTTGTTCTTGTCCTTTCAGACAGGTCTTGGTGGCTACCTTTGCAATAGGTCCATCTTTGCTAGCTACGCCTATCCTGATTGGCTGTCCTTGACATGTGATATGCTACTGGCCTTAGCAGGCGTACATGGCACTTCAGCTACAGCCTACGCTCTTCTTGAGCTAGCCTACTGTCATTTATTGATTGGCTGTATCTTACACGCCTATTATTGCACTGGGAAACTACGCAGTATTTAGTTGATGCTTAGAAATTGTCCCTGTTCAGCCCTCCTACATTGGAAAGTAGAATTCTGGTATTCCATTTGCAGGGCTTAATCAGTGATCCTTTTCTGGTTGGCAAACCTTCTGCTTATTAGTGCAACAAGTCAAATTGGGGATTATACACTGTATAATAGCAGACTTGATCCATTAGTGACTCAGAGGATTATCTGCCGTGTAATGCTGACCCAAACCAATAAGGAGCCCAATTATACAGCGTGTAACTCTGACCCAAACTTGGTATTTCTTGATCTTTTGCCTATCACTTGTTTGTCATGATCATATATGCCCATCAGGCAGTGTGGGGCTGGGTTGATACAACGTCCAGTAGGGTGGATTGGGGGGGTGAGTGATAGGTCATCTGAAGGTTATACGGCATAGAATCAATGATAATCACTATGTTGACTAACATTTATACAGCGTATAATTGTTACATCAATTATAATAATGCAAGTAATATACAGCGTACAATAAGTACACATTGGAATGATGATCAGTGATTATACGGCGTATAATTACTACACTTAATATACTGATAACCAAGTGATAATACAGCATGTAACTGATTAAGATCTGCTTGCAATGATTAACCTGATCATTTGTGGTCAATCAGCCTAATATCACATTTCCCCCCTCTTGACCATAAATAGGGAGGGTAAGAGGAGAATCAGGCATATGGCTTTCTCAACAGCATCTTCTTGTCTTAGCACCAGGAGGAGTACCAGGAGTTCCTGGCAACCATGTCTGTGGAGCGTTGTCAGGAGTTCAATTGCCAGAGTAAGGAGGCACACCATCTCCAGTTCTACAGTTGGCGTTTGTTACAAGCACACAAGAACAACACTTGCTCAGAGTTGTCCTTGGCCACCACCGTGGTGACCAATCCTTTTCAGCGTCCCCACAGCCCCATCCTGGAGCAGGAAGTTGTTCCAGAGAGTCATCCTCCTTTGGTGTTGGGGGCTTCTTCAGTGGATCCAGCTGTTTGTCGGGCCCGGGCTGTGGTACCTTGGTTACCTGTTGTGCCATATACTCCCTACCCTACTCTTTTGGGTAGTGTGATCCTCTCTTACAACCCAGACCACACAGACTTCAAGGTCAACAGCCTCTTCCAGGGGTACAAGTTCCTAAGTGAGTTCCTCTTTGTCCTCCTGTCCTGTGATCAAGGGGTGGATGTTCACTCCTGTCTTTGCCATGCGGAGCAGTATCACCCTCCTGCTGTTTGTTCTGTTGCCCTCCGGGAGCTGGCTTGGCCTCTAGAGGGGGTCTTGGTAGAGCTGTTGTGCTCCAACGTGGCTTTGTATGCCAAGTACGCGCAGGTTATTGACTTCAACCATGTGGTGGTGCAGGTCTGGTCCCATGCTTGGGGGCCCAGTCCCAACTCTACGTGCCAGTGGGGTCTTTGGCGTACAGATAATCAGCACAATTGGCTGGTGGCAGCCATCAACTTAACCTTGGAAAAGCTGGAGACTGGGGATCCTGTCAGTATCTCCCTCATATGGCTTTGCTGGGGAATCTTTTCTTAGTGCCAAAGCCTTCACTTCCTTGAGGTTCCTTGGCCCAGATGCAGGCCATCTTGGAGTTTTACCAATGCAAAGTGCTGCGCTGCCAACGGGGTCTTCTGGCCAATTATCCCTCTGAGGGGTTTATAGTGGAGTGTCTGGTTTTGGGGGCGTGCTTTCCATTGAGTGTGGCCTAGATTGCCTAGCCAATGGGGAGCTGGCCCTGTCAGTGCTCATTATGTGCTGGGAGCGGCTCTCTCCCAAGGTATGGCATATGTGGCTCCAAAACATTATTGTCCTCTACCAGGTGGTGGCCACCCACGCTTTTGGTGACTATGTGGAGGCTACCAATCACAATGTACCTTAGGAGCCTGAGGAGGATGCTCACCAATAAACATTCATAGGACTAATTCCTCTTTCTATCTATTGCACTTTTTATATTTTATTTTTATATTCTATATCTTTTTATATTTTTATATCTCTTTGTATTTTCCCTATCATGAAGAATATGATGTGCCTATATTACTTATGTTATTTTTTATGGCAAGTTCAGATAGTGTTTAATTAGGCCCTTCCTTTGGGGTGCAGAATGGGCAAAGGAACTTTGCATGTACACGGTTGAATATGCGTCCACTATCCTTATCTTTGATGGTGTAGGCACCAGGTGAGGTCTTCTCTATGATCACAAAAGTACCTACCCATACTTTGTCTAGTTTGTGGGATCTACCCACCCCTCTAGTGTTGCAGTATGCAACCCCCTCCCCTACCTCAAAAGAGGGCAATGGGGCCCTACTAGCGGAGTCTCTTTTAAATCTGGCCAAGGTCTTGATAGCTGTGTTGCTAAAAGCAGATGCCTGCAGTTTGATGAGGGTGTTGGCCAGTTGTCCTAGGTACTGATTGTAGGAAAGCTTCCCAGGATTGCCTGTGGCCAAGTATAAGAAAGGCAAAATGGCAGGATGTCAACCATACATCAGCTGAAAAGGGGACACACCTGTGGTGGAATGCAACAAAATGTTGTACACAAACACTGCTGCTCCTAAGTATTTTTCCCAAGAGGATGTACGTGATGAAGCAAATTTCTGGAGGATCTGGGTTAGGGTACCATTGACACATTCCACCATCCCATTGGTTTCAGGGTGGTAGGGAGTGGAGAGTACTCTGCGGACTCCCATGAGATTTTTCACCCTCAATATTACAGAGGCTGTAAAATTGGTCCCATTATCTGAGAGTAAGAACTGGGGGCAGCCATGGCAAAGTATTGTGGCATCCAAGAAAAAATTTTCAGTAGAAGGGGAGTCTACTTTCCTCAGAGGCCGGGCTTCCACCCACTTAGTTAGGTGATCTATAGCCACTATCACATAACAAAATACAAGGCTGCTACGTGGGAGTGGTCCCACTACATCCATTGATACAGTATGCCAGGCAAAATGGGGTTGTACCATTTGGTAGGTTGTGCTTTTGCGTAGTGGCTTATTTCCTTGGCACTTGATGCAGCAGTCAATTGTCTCCTGAATGTCAAAATTCATTGCCTCCCAGAAGTAGGTGCAAGACAGGATCTCTTTGGTCTTCCAAAAGGCGCCATGACCCGTCGCCTTATGAGCAGACGCTCAATGCTAGTCCTTTTAGAGGGAGGAGGGTATATGCGTTCCTTGCCATCCACTAGCTTGTACAGTACGCCATTGCGTAGTGCTGTATCCTTCCAAAGATCCTGTAGAATATGCTGTACTTTCTAAGGTTTGTTGCTAAACTTTCCAGTCATCATTTTCTGGTACAGCTGATCCGCTAATGAGCTCACCAGGGCCACAGTGGGTAATCAGGAAAGGCAGTCTGCATTCTGGTGCTTGCTACCAGGGCAGTGAAGGATCATGTAGTCCAGGGCCTGTAGTTTCAATGCCCATTGATCCAGTTGGCCTTCTGGAGCCAAGCTGGGGATGTGTGATCTGTGACCACAGTGAACCGTACACCATGAATGTAGACCCAAAACTGTTTGCATGCGTAGATGACTGCCAGGCATTCACAATCTGTCACCGTATAGTTGTGTTTGTGGACGTTTAGTGTCCTACTGGCATAGGCTACAGGGTGCTCAAGTCCCTTGTTGTTGTAAATTGCGATATTAATGCTATTTCAATTTGCCCTTCAAATATTGATAGCTGCATAGATTTATCTGGTTTTGCCTTCAAGTCTGGGAAGTCCTTGCCTTCTGCAAATGGGTCTGGTTCAATATCCACCCATTCCAGATTATTGTACCTGTCTGTGGTTGATCCTGGTATGACCTCATCCCAGCGTGACCCCCTCAGCCACTCTGTCTTCCTATTGAGTGATCTCCGTCCTTTGTCTACTATTTAAAGTAGAATCTTTATTCCTAATAAAGTTTAAGTTTATCCACATTTGTGTTGGCTTTTATAATCTTCAACAATTTTCCTGTCCTTTCTGCCAAAAGGACTTTTACATCTTGTTTCCAGGAAATTAAGGTATGTGCCCTTAATTTTTCCCTGAAAGCTAACCCAAGGCTAGCTCTGAACATCAAATCTTTTGAAATAAAGATTTCCTGCCGTGTCCTCCAGGATGTTGTCCCCTGGAGCCAAACACAACAATTGTTGTCAAGTTGGGATAGTACAGCCCCAACTGCGGTAAGAAAGGCGTTGGTATGGATCACAAATGGTCTGTCAAAGTCTGGGTACATCAGAACAGGGTTGCTTGACAAGGCCAAGCGTAGCTTGTCAAAGGCTCCTTGGCATTTGTTACTCCATACAAAGTCAACTCCCAATTTCAGCAGGTGGAAGAGAGGTTCTCCAATGGCTGCAAACCAGGGGATGAAACATCAATAATAACCAACCATTCCCAAGAATACTTGTATGTCACACTTTGACTCAGGGTGCTTCATCTTAGATATGGCTTTGGTTTTTGCAGGCTGGGGCTGTAGACCGTGACTGTCTATAACAAAGCCCAGGTATTCCAGCTGATCCTTGAAGAACTGGTATTTGCGCAGCTTTATCTTAAGATTGGCAGCAGCTAGCCTCTTGAAGACCTCTTCCAAATGAGCTAGATGTTCTGTGAAAGTCCTAGAGAAGACATTGATGTTGTCCAAGTACACTAGGACACAGGAGAGTTTAAGGTCACCTAGGATGGTGTACATTGTTTGCTGGAAGGTTGCAGGGGCATTGCACAGCCCTTGCAGCATCCTTGTTGGTTGAAATAATCCCTGTGAGGTTATGATGGCGCATTTTTCTTGTTCTTTGGGAGGTAGTTTGATCTGCCAATAGCCCAATATGAGGTCCATAGCAGAGAAGTACTTGGCACCCCCAAGGCGGTCCAATGCATTGTCTATGCAAGGTAAGGGATACAAGTTCTTTTTGGTGGCCTTGTTGAGGCGTCAATAATTGATGACAACTTGGTTGGAGCCATCTTTCTTCTTGATAATCAGAATAGGAGATGCCCAAGGTCTTCTGGAAGGGATCAGCATGCCCTGTTTTAGCAGTTTGCTGACATCTTCTAAGACAACTTCTTTGTTTGCTTTGGATTGTTGTATAGGTTGCATGCAGATTGGAGGAGTGGTTCCTGTATTGATGTGGTGGGTTACTCCTTCAGCACAACCCAGATTGTGATTGCTTTCTGAAAAGATTGAGCAGTACTTCTCAAACAGCAAAGATGTCTGAGCTTGCTCCTCAGGGCCAAGGGAGGAAAGGTCAGCTAGGGGGGTATTTAGGTGGACTGCTGGTCCAGGTTTGTCTGGTATACCCATTTCCTCAAATGTATCAAATCCCTTAACCTCAGATAGTTCCTCCACGGGGTAGAAGTGTAAGAAGCCTACTACTTGGTCTTACTTGATAGAAAGTGTCTTCTTTATGAGGTTAGACAAGAGGACATGTATCTCCTGTTGGCCAGGGGTAACAATGCCTGGCGCAATGCACGGTTCAAAGCAAGAACAGCCCCAGGGTTCAACAACTTATCCATATAGCCCTTCAGGGACAACCACGGACAACCCAGTCTCTGCAATCTTCTGGTGTCCAGGCTCCAGGAAAAAACAGACCTGGTCCTCAGCGGAACACCCTTATGTTCCAGAATCTGTGTAGGAGGTTTACGCCTATGTTTCCTGACAAGTTTGTATTCTACAGGGACAATTCTGTTGGCGTAGGCCAGGTTGACAAATTTGCAGGGTTTGGGCGTGGTGTCTTGACCTTCCTTACTGAAGAACAAGGGTAGGGTCTGACCAAGGATTTCAAAGGTGGCAAGACCCCAGTGTGTCATGGCTTCATATTTTACAAGGAAGGAGGTGCCTATGAGGACATCATAGGTGTTGTTTGGCAGTACAACTGCTGGAGAAGATACCGCAATAGAGCCAAATTGCATAGGTAGTGCGCTGTAAGCTCCCACAGAGTACGTGGGTTCCTTGCCAGCTGTACCAAAGGGTGATCTGTAGTCAACATCTGGGGCTATACCAAATTTCTTCACCATCTTAGTGGAGATGATGTTAAATGGAGCGCCACTATCCACTATGACTTGAATGCAATGTTTGTTAACCGATATGTCAATGTAGGTACAATCGATATAAGAGTCATCAAAGCTTTTTAATGTGTATATCCCATTCTCCTTTTCACTCTCCAAGGTTTAGAGCAAACTCTTGCAGACATTGGGGTATGCAGACTTAAGCTCCTCCAGCGGAAAAGCTACTTGGATTGACTTTAGGTTTGGGGTGTCATTGGAGCATGGTGAGTGACAATTTTCCCTGACATCCTGTAGCTGGGCTGCATATGGCTTCGAGACTTCAGCCAGGGCAGCCTCTTCTTGCTTGACTTTACTTTGGGACTGTGTTGTCACAGCATAGAGGTTGTTGGCTACAACCATGTGGATTGCGTCTTCATGCAGCCCTTTGGGATATTGATCTTTGGGGCCAGGTTTGATGGGAACGTTGAGGGATTTGGCAGAGGTAGAATTTCCCTCTTCTACTCCGCCTTTGCTTTTCCCTCAGTTGTGCCAGCAGGGTGGGATTTTACCACTTGCACCTTCTTGGCGTTGGATGGACACTTTGATTTCCAATGCCTGGCAGTGTTGCAGGCAATGTAATAAGGGCCCTTCACTTCAGGGAGATGCACAGAGGGCTTGGCAGAGTCCTCCTTCTGATAGTGTGGTTTCTTGTAGGTTGGTTTTGCCTGTTTATTCTCAGGTCAATCGGGAGGACCAAACGTTTCAGCATGGCTACAGAGACAGTCCACTATTTCAGACACATAATGGCCCTTGGCGTAGGCAGGAGCCATTGCTCTGTGGAGCTCTTTGTACAGATGAGTCACCTGCTTCATTGCAGCACAGATATCAAAGGTGGGGACTGTACCAGAGCCAAGAAGCGCCAGCGCATTGTGGTAGAATTGTTCTGCAAATTCCTGAAGGGTTTTGCCAGGAGAGAACTTTATTGCGCCAAACTCAGACTTACTGGTGAAAAGGATATCCTAACCACCAAACTCTTCCAGCACTGCCTATCTAGCCTCTTGATATGTCCAGTCAGTTGCGGGTAGGGTGGCATTACTAGATTGACACTGGTTGTGTCCAGTGTGGTGATGAGCATGGTTGCCTTTTGATGGTTGCTTGCGCCTCTCATAGCCATCTTGAACAGTCTCAAGAAGGAATGTACATTTTCTTGCTTTTCAAACTTGGGGAGGTTTAGAGGCTTGAACCAATCATTTACAACTGTAGTCTTGGGAGGTTGGCGGGGAGAGGCAGTTGATTGCCTATCTGCCGTATAGCTACACCTAGCCCTAGGTGTTGCCTTTGGCGTGAAGGGTTCTCTTGAAGGAAGGGTTGTGAAGACCTCAGGAATCCCCCTGTTTGGTGATTCCCCTTCCTCCTCAGAGGTGTTGGTGGCGTCTTTGTAGTGATCTGTACGCATTGAAGATGTAGTCTGACAGCTGCTTGAGATGCAGTTACAGCCTTTTATTGCCAGTAGCTGCATCTGGGCTTCCATCCTAGCCAGGAAATTGTGGACATTATTGTTGTCCATCTGCCAGATTTTCTGACGGAGCTCAGACTCTACGGTTGTGGTTGTTTTAGAAAGGCGTGACATGGTATCTCTCAGGGTCAGTTGTTCCGTTTGTAGCGCCATGATAGTCTCATACACTCTGGCAAACTCCTCTTTGTATCCTTGGATTGTGCTCTCCAATGTTGCTATTCTGGTCTCAAGTGTACAAATCTTTGTACTGTATGGGCAGGGTAGCGGCTTTGGAGTAGATGAGCAGGACGCCTTTGCTTGGTTGTCAACTCTTGCTTCCAGTCTCTGGAAATTGTCTAGAACATACTTTTTGAATTGATGAAGTTGTGAGCCAAGCTGCTCTACTTCTTTGTCCAGGGCAATAACGTTTTGATCCAAGGTGGTTATGTTGTCTGCCATTCTTATGCTGAATTTGTCTGACTTGGCACAGAACTTGTGGACTTCCTGCAGCCATACTAGAGAGGCTCCACGTACATCCATTGATTCATGGACCATGACTCTGAACTTTGTGTTCAATATATCAATCAGTTCATCAATCCAAGAATGTGCATTCCCCCCATGTACTGAAAAGCCAGGACCACGGCACACATCTCCAAAAAGGAGGCGTTGGCTGTGGCCCATTGCTCAGCCCAGTTGCGGCGGCAGGAGAGGAGTGGGTCACTAAGGGATGAAAGTTTGAGGTTCTGGTGGGTGGCAAAAAGTTAGAGTTGTTTCACAGAAGGCTGGACAAAGCCAGCAAGGTACTCTACGGCGTGATCACCACTAGCAAGGTGTTCCTGGAGAGCTTGGAACAAAGCGTTACAATAGAGCCATTAAAGTTGCCAGCAAGATTCCTGGTCCTGGTAGTGGAAGAATATGCTCAGATTCTGGTCAGGGCAATCAGAGGGACAGAGGTGGAATCCACAAAGTAAGGTCTTGGCCAGCTTGAAAATCTGTGTATGATTGTATGAACCAACCAAGGCGGGACCCTCAGGAACAGAGGGCAACGGGGACACAACCAAAGGGACAGTTGCAGGGGGATGAACAACCACAGGGTTGCTCACGGAAAAGACAGGAGCACACTCACTATCTGAAATCCATCTCATACCCATGCTTGTCAATAAAGCTGGGAGGAGGCAGTGCCAAGGTCAATCCTTGGCGGGCGGGGGCAGTTTCCTGTGGCATTGGCAGAGGCTCAATTTCAAGTGAGAACCAATGTTGAGCAACTTGTGATATTGCTGGTATGTTCAAAGCTACAGATAGATGTTAGCCTTGCCAATGTACTCTACCTAATCCTATGCAAGAGCACTACAGACTACAATAGAATAGAACTTTGAATGTAATTACATTTTATTGATACTGGAGTACAATCTAGCCAGCAGCTGCAATCTATCCAGGTGTAACTATGAACTTGTTGTCATCCTTTCAGGTTTCTATATCAATATATACTGCAAAAACCCTTGTTCTTGTCCTTTCAGACAGTTCTTGGTGGCTACCTTTGCAATAGGTCCATCTTTGCTAGCTACGCCTATCCTGATTGGCTGTCCTTGACATGTGATATGCTACTGGCCTTAGCAGGCGTACATGGCACTTCAGCTACAGCCTACGCTCTTCTTGAGCTAGCCTACTGTCATTTATTGATTGGCTGTATCTTACACGCCTATTATTGCGCTGGGAAATTACACCGTATTTAGTTGATGCTTAGAAATTGTCCCTGTTCAGCCCTCCTACATTGGAAGGTAGAATTCCGGTATTCCATTTGCAGGGCTTAATCAATGATCCTTTTCTGGTTGGCAAACCTTCTGATTATTAATGCAACAAATCAAATTGGGGATTATACGCTGTATAATAGAAGACTCAATCCATTAGTGACTCAGAGGATTATCTGCCATGTAATACTGATCCAAACTGATAAGGAACCCAATTATATGGCATGTAACTCTGACCCAAACTCGGTATTTCTTGATCTTTTGCCTATCACTTGTTTGTCATGATCATATATGCCCATCAGGCAGTGTGGGGCTGGGTTGATACAACGTCCAGTAGAGTGGATTGAGGGGTGAGTGATAGGTGATCTGAAGGTTATACAGTGTAGAATCAATGATAATCACTATGTTGACTAATGTTTATACGGTGTATAATTGTTACATCAATTATAATAAAGCAAGTAATATACAGCATACAATCAGTACACATTGGAATGATGATCAGTGATAATATGGCGTATAATTGTAACATCTATTATAATAAACTAACAATTACACAGTGTGTAACTAATATATCTATAATAATATATTGGTGATTATACAGCGTATAATTACAACACTTAATATACTGATAACCAAGTGATAATACAGCGTGTAACTGATTAAGATCTGTGTGCAATGATTAACCTGATCATTTGTGGTCAATCAGCCTAATCTCACAAATAGGATTTACATGAGTATATCATTTAAGGCATGCCTGTTTAAAGTGGAGGATAATCTGTAGCTTAAGAATTATCATACATATTTGTTGCAGAACAAGGAGCCACAAAGATTCCATAAGGTTATTGCTAATTAAACAGGATGGAACCAGAAGATCTATTATCTTAGTATGTGTAGCCTTATCTAAAAGCAAAGGAAGCGGGTCTCTGATTGTCAGGCTGGCTTTACACAGCCAATAAGAATCTGAACAGTAAGTGATGTTGTCAATCTTCTTATTAACCTTTTCAAATTTGAAAAGCAATTTGAAAGCAAAATTCCATTGAATGGACTGATAATAAATAGTTAATCTAAGTGTGTTGGCTGGTTCTACATTAATGTTGCATTCATAATTAGAGTCCCGGGTTCAATTCTTGTTATTACAAGGTTTCAAGTGCCACATAGTGTTGAAATTGTTGTTGTTTTGTGCCTTTGTCTTATTACCCCCTAACAAATCATTCATAAATAAAATGGAGTCAGGGAAAGAATTCCTGACAAGTACAGGAGCAATGTCAACATATGTGTTGGCAATAAAAACTACTAGTTTATTTTGAGCAAAGTCCTGGAATTCCACTGCTCACACCCCCAATAAAGCTCTAAACCCAAATAAAATTTTTAATTTCTTATATAACTTCTTTATAATATAATTTAATCAAACCATTTATATTCAACAAATAAATAAATAATAAAAAATAAATATTTCTGTATGTTCATTCATTCATCCTACTTGCTTTGTTAATTTTTATTACATGTGACAGTATAAAATTGGAATCATACAAAGAATGTAAAAAATAACCTTAATAAAATCATAATTAAAAATACAAATATTTTTTGTGTGTTTTAGTTCAATCATTCATTTGATTGGCTTTGCTTTGTTAATTTTTATTATACATGACAGTATACATGCAGAATCCCAGAAATAAAGTCAATATAAATTAAACCAAATAAAAACAGATATTAAAAAATAAATTGAATTTTTTTAGAATAGCAAAGCCTTTAATTATTTGGCTTTTTGGAGAAATCCAGCACACAGAGAGAAGCAAATCTGCAGGGCCATAGAATTTGGCCACAGTTTCAGCTGGGAGGGTATGGACACCAACTTACCATAAATTAAAAAAATCCTTGGGCCCAGGTGGCACCCCTTTTTACTACTTGCTTGAGACAGCCAAAGACCTCCTCAATTGGTTTGAGTAATGGGGAAAATGAGGGGAGGAAGAGAAGGCTCAAATTGGATGTGGCCAATTGTTAGGAGCCAATTTACACATCAGAGTCATTCACTGGGAACTCATTAAGAATTTCTGCCACCTTGTGGAGACCAATATTATCCAGCACAATAATGTTGGTGACACCTGGACTGGTTACTTGGAGGTGCTCCCAAACCAATTAGAGAAATTCCAGGAAGGTCCCACCGTTATGGAAGCCATTGATAATTTGATATAGCTCAATGCCAAGGGATAAACAAGGGCTACAATAGAGTAGGCAACAGACTGGACAGCCACACGCTGGGACATGCCATTATTTTCACTTTTGAGGACATACCCATACCCATTACACATTGACAATGCAAAAGAGGACTTTTCAATGTAGAAGAACTTTACTATATCCTTCTCCTTGAGAGTAGTTACCACCTCAGTGTATTTTTGATGGGACTCAACTTTGTCTGGGCTATTCCAATTTACAGAGAAATCCTGTGTTTCTTTCAGGAGAATCTCAGACTCTTCACAATGCAATAGAATGCAGAAATTAAGGCCTCAATCATGAAATTTTACTCAACCATTGACAGAATATTTTCCAGTTCAAGATGGCAATTATGCTCAATCTATTGTCAGATTGCCCAAAGATGTTTTTTAACTAATACAACTGGTTTGCGCTTGGATTTCTCCAAAAGGAGAACAGCACCCATTTTCAGGTAGGTTTCACGGAGCCTATGGGCGGTTTTATCTGAAATCCTGACAATGTCCTTGGCCTTCTTGTAGTCTGGTCTCTCATTCATGAGTCTCATGAAGGTATCACAGATGCTGTCAGGGATAATGTGATACTTGGCCTTTTTGGCAGTAGGAATTGACTCATTGGGTTTGGCCACAACACAGGGCATAGGCACTTGGCTGCAAAACACAGCAGCCTTTTTAAGCACCTTTTGCACTTTTGTGGTTTGGAAAAAATGGGGCTCCTTGTTGTAACCTTCCCCTTTGTTATCAATCATGTAAGGCTTTTATTTGGTGTCAAGGACTGGCTTCACCTTCTCTATAATGTTAGCCAGAACATCATTGCACCAGTATACATGGTTGTATACAAAGAACACCCTCTTGGTAGTGATGTCATTTATTTGTCTAGTGGCGGTGATCTTGGTGTATCTTCTGGTCAGCTTTGGACCCTGGGATTTATTATCTGTGCCAATGCAAACTGTTCCCCTTGAGCTGGTTATGTAAGTGAAACCTCACCAATGTTCTCTCCTCTCCTGACTCTTTCCTGAGTAGGCACTTTTTGTTGCAATAACTCAATTTTTTGACCCACAAGGGTGTCCACACCTGCAGTGTACTCCTCTGGCTCCTTAGATTTGCTTTTTTGAAGTATCTATTTTGGTAAAAATTAAAACATGTCTATCTATATAATTTATTTATTTTAATTTTTATCTGCTCATATATAGTAGCCTAAATACTTGTAGTCACTACTGTGTATTTCAAATTGGGGTTTTAAATTTCTATATTAATTATTTATGGTTGTAAATGTGCAAAGTTAATTGTATGTTTTAACAAATTTGATTTTTCAATTATACTCCCAAAACAGACACCTAGGACATTTATTTCCTTTTCATATTATAGAGTGAATGTATTAATTAGAATGAACTGATAACAGCATTAAAGATTCACTGATTTGTTTTGATATTGGAAATTTTTGTTGTCAGTTTCAGTTGCTATTAGGGTTTGTTGTTGGATCAAGTTTTTAACTTTTGTGACTGAGTTCTATGTGTTCATAAAAAACATAGTAAACATAGTAAGATTTTTCTGTGACAGAAAATTGTGTGTTCTAGTGTTTTTAAATTCATTATTGAATCATTGTACATTTGTCCCCAGTTTGAGTAGGGCTTTGTATGACTGGATATTTTTGCCAAATAGCGCTCATTTTCTGTGGAATTATCTTCTATTTAGATCTATCAATTTGAAATTTATTTTTTGAGCAAACCTATGTGTTCTAAACTCACTAATATATTTTTATCTCAACAAGTTTGAAAACTACTGTAAAATCTGCAATCCAGCCACAGCCTCCCAGAGTTTGAGCCCAGGTTGTTCCAACAAGTGGGGGTGGGGTTGAGTAAGCAAACATCAAAACTCAATTTTGCTATTTCAAATAGCAAAAGCAACACACCTGGAACCATATCTAATTTTAGAATTGAGAAGGACTCAAGCAGGATCACACCAGTTATGAAAATGCCCTGAAATATATTTTAGGACAGAGAACAAATTTAAATGCTGTTGTTAGTCCGCAACTGGATTCCTAAATTATTGTACCACTAATTCCAAAAACATAATTAAGAATAGTCAAATGAAACCAAATAAAATCACTGAACCCTGCCAAAGCCTGTTAATACCAGCTGTCAGGATTTCTGGATATTGACTAATTAACAGATTCAACAAAATAACGCGGGCCAGCAGTTAATCACTCTTAGGAATGGTTTCAACAAATTAATGCAGGCCAAGGGTTTGTGGAATCAATGTATTCAAATGATCAAGTCATATCCTGGAAATTACAAAATCCCTATTCCTAATTAATAGTGAAACATGCAGGTATTGTGCTATTTATTAGTCCACCTCAACAATCAACTCAAACGTGGTTCCTATATAAAATTACTATTCTAAACTTTAATTACATTCTAGAACAAGGGCCATCATCTGAAACACTTCCAGAAGAGCCTAAAATAGACTGGGCCATCATATGGGCCATCATCTGGAACACTTCTAGAAGAGCCCAAAATAGACTGGGATGTCAGGCCAAACACTCTAAGATAAAATAGTGTGAGCCTATTGTATTAGAGCAGCTCTGATTAAGTGAAGAATAATCTTGACCAACTAGTAGCCAGTGAGGCTAGCTAGCCACTTGGAATGTGGTCCAGGCTCACAGCTACTCTGCTCAAATTGAGAGATAGTTGCACAGATTCAGAAAGGATACTGAGCTGTGGAAGTTGTCAAGCAAGCCTCTGTCACAACCTGCACACACTCAAGGTTGGGCTGGAGCTAACTCAGATAAACGCAGGCAGATGGGCCAGCCTCAATATCAGTCTTCTAATAAAGAGTTGATATTTCAAACCCTTTCCCTATTTCAATTCTAATTAATAGGAGAGCAAAAGATCATACTGTTGCCATAAAGTATTAAACCCTATAGTAAAATATAGAGACATCAACTTATGAACCTATATCCAGAAGTAGGAAGAACCGTCCCAAATCCTTTGGGCCTTGGTCCCTGTCAGACTTGCTACTTCTGATGACAACAAAATATTCTGGGCCAAAGTTTACGCCAAAGTCACAGGCTCTATGTACTTTCCTAATGTTAGAAGACTTAGGATCTCATCTGGCTGATGATAAAATACCATGGTCCACAATTTTCTGACACCAGCCCAGAAAGTCTGCCTGAGTGAAAGATCATCCCAATTCCATGTACCTAGATTTCTCTCAGCTAATGATAAAGACCCATATGATAAGCTACCCAAGAACCAAACACCTGTTCATGAAATTAGAGATAAACACCTTATTTTCTCAAATCAGATGCCAGACCTATCAGTCTCCTAACAGCAACAGCACCCATGTCAAAAAAGTGTTGACATGGCCACTGTTGGCTCAAAGATTGAATTTTACTAAGTTTTTTGCTAGTTTTGCTAGTTTAATTCCAATTTTTTTAAGCACCCAGGGGTGAAAACCCAGAAAACAAAGAAAAATTGTGATTATTTTGACACAATTTAATATTAAGCTTAATTTTAATCTCAATTTAACCCAATTTTTCCTTTATGTTTACTAATAAATTTTTTATTTTTTGGCAATTTGTATTCACAATGTAAAAGTGTCAAAGTCAACACCTTTTAAGTCCAACTTATTTTTATTGATAAAACTGAAACATCTACAATATAAATATTATAGTTGCAGTTAAAATATTTTTCAACAAATTGATATATAGAAATAGCTATAGCACATATGGAAGTCCATTGAAATGATCATATTATAAATATATGTGTGGTACTTAATACAACTTTGATACCATAAGTGGATTTATGGCTAATAAGAATCCCATATTTATATGCTCCTTTTACTATGTATTTTCTATATAATTTATTATCAATTATAATGTTGATAATCAGGAATGTTGACATTTGCTTGTGATTAATCACTGGGGTGGATTTAAGCAGATAAAAGTGGCACAATTAAGCCTAAATTACTATGTCACCTCCTATTGAGGATGTTGTCAGTGGTGAAGTTGCCACTTTATCTTTTTAATACCTGAAGATAAATTCTTACAAATTCACATACATGCAATGACAAAATATCATTTTTCACCCCAAAATATTATTTTTAATACAGAAAAACATAAATTTGATGATTTTTAACTTATTTTTATGCTTTATTTTTCATTTTATTATATGAACAAAAATACACTGAAAACAGTTATTATTTGTTAGTTTGCTTAACTTTAATTAAGTGTACTATAAAAACTGAAATTTTTTTGAAAAAAATGTCAATAGTGCCAATATTGTAACTGACAATGTCTATAATTTTCTTAATTGACAGTGTGATTTTAGCATATTTTTGAAAATTATCTTTCATATTGTCAACACTTTCCACTTTCCACATATAAAACTCTTACTTTTACATAATAAATTTATGTAAATTTCTAATGGTGTATTTTTAACTTTAATATTTCATATTTTTAAAATTCAAAATAAAATATATCTTAAATGTTGCAACATCTTTGATTAATCCCTCTTGGAAAAGCAATTCCCTGACTAATCATTAAGTCAGTGGCACTCTTATTGTTTGCTCATCTATTATGGGGATCAAACATTTTGAGTTCTAAGAGGAACACTATGTGGACAAGCCCCATGACTGCCATGACATACACGGACAACATTTGGCTTCTCATGATACTATATACTGTAAATCCAGAACCTAAACATAAAAATGCGGAATTATCAAATCCTTGGTCCAAATTTTGAATCACTTTTGCAGGATAGCCTTTTTTAATTGAATTGAATTCTTTGTATTTTTATTTGTATTTTTAAAAATGCAGGAATTCATAGACACTTTGCAAATTTCAAGTCAAGCTGCATATTTCAAATGGAAAAAATGAATTAACTGGAATCAGAATTGAAGCGTTCAAATCCATCAACCATTTTCATTAAATTTACTATGTTTTTTGGAATTGTGGGATTTTCAAATCCAAGAACCAAATTTCAAATCACTTTTGAATGCCACTAGTAAACTCAGATATTAATTGCAGGATCTAGAATCCAAATTGAATGTAAAGTAAGAAACTAGGACAAATCAACTCAAATCAAGAAGCTCCACTCTGGATAAAATCAAATGGAAAATACAATCTCAACAACCATGTTTAGACATGAAATTAAGTGAAATGTAAAATTTTCTAAACTGTAAATAATGCAATATTCTTCACTCTAAATCACTAATATAGCAACCATAAACCCATATAATGATTTATGAGCTACTCTCCTTTCTTCCTTGAATTTTTTTAAAAATTCTTGGCCCCCGGCGTAGCCAAGGGGCCAAAAAAACTTTTAAAAAATTTCAAGGAAGAAAGGAGAGGAAAAGATAAACCATCATTTTACTGCACTTTGTATTCATGTACTGCTATTAAGGACACTTGATTACAGTAGATTTCAGAAAATTTTAATAGTAAAATAGAATTATATATTACAATCTGTTTTTACCATATTGCCTTTTCCTTGGTGTGTTGATAGTTCATTTGCTGTTGATAAGGTGTTTGCATTTAATTGAATGTTTCACCTCCAGTTGCCTTGGCAATAGGAAATCAAGCCGCCTCCCTGAGACTAACCGTGGTTGCAGAGGCAGCTTGATTTCCTATTGCCAAGGCAACTGGAGGTGAAACATTCAATTAAATGCAAACACCTTATCAACAGCAAAAGAACTATCAACACACCAAGGAAAAGGCAACATGGTAAAAACAGATTGTAATATATAATTCTATTTTATTATTAGTATTTTCTGAAATCTACTGTAATCATGCATCTAAATTTTAGCCGTCCTAAAATGGAATAGGGTGATTTTTAAGAATGCCTATGATTCCTAAAGAATTAACCCAAATCCACTCTAGATCCTTTGGCATCCTTTTTGAGACACCCATAAATTATATTTTTTTTCAAATTCCTCACAATTATGATTTGAAACTTGGTTCTTGGATTTGACCATCCCGCAATTTCAGATTCATTTAGTTTTCCATGATGTCTATGATTTGTTTGAAATACAGGAAATCTCAGATCATACATTAGAATCCCGCATTTCTGATTCATGTATCCTGCATTTGCTTGCTGAGTTTTGTCTTTTGTTAGTTGAGTTATCTACCTAAGAGATTCAAAATTTGCCAATTTAAATAAATCAAAAAAAGTCAAATTAAATGTTTGATTTTATTAAATATTTTACTTTTAACTCAGCTGAGTTGCCCACAAAAGTTATTTGAAATTTGGACCAAGGATTTGACAATCCCGCATTTTTACGTTTAGGTTCTTAATTTACAGTAATACTCTAAACTCATATCAAATAAAGTATCATTCTCTTCTTAATTTCCCCTTTATTGTGTGTATTATACTTCTAAGAAGTATATCCACAACAGTGGTAGAACATTTAGGTTATCCATACCTATACAACTCAAAGGAAAAATTCTTCCCAAGAAAAGAACCTATCAGATGATACTCCCCACTGGCTGGAGACAATATGAAGAAGGTCAGGACGTCCCCACGGGATTCACTGTCTTCAACAATATTCTTGTACCAACCAAACAGTACAATTTTCTCAGTAATCAAGGAGTCCTTAATCTTCCTCCAGTTCCCAGTGTGAACAAAATACCCAACATTGTATTCCAATGCCTACGCTTAGCAGAAATTAGAACGTTCTCAGGACAACACCAAGAAAATGCCAACCTCTGGATACAAAGACTCAAAACAAGTTTACACAAGTAGGCTATCCCTGCAAACTCTGAGCAAATGAAATTGCTTTACACGTTACCGGGGACGCCTCACACATTGTAAGTAAATAGTTCAAACAACACCATGGCAACAACAAAGACTGGAACATGTTTAAGAATGCATTCCTGGAGAAAATTTCCATAAAGGTCTCTGGCATTGTGATCATGAAAGAACTCAGAACCTTCAAAATAACAGGAACAATTGAGGAGTACATTGTAGCCTATGATGACACACATTATTGAGCTCCCAACACCATTAACTTTGATGAGTCTGGATCACAACTGGACTTCTAAAATGGCCTCCCCCACACACATCAGACGCTAGTTTGACATGAGCCACTGAAAGCACCTCCAAGACGTGTTTTTGAAAGGAAAGCAAGCTGCATAAAAACTGATGACCTGCATGTAACCAACAAGCAAAAGGAAAGTCCCACAGCAAAAAGACCCTTGACCTAATAAGCAGAGGAACCAAGCTAATAACCCCCATCCTTGAGGCATAAATTTTACTGCTCAAGTTAATCAAATGAGCACTGATAACACCACCAAGGAGGGAAAATCTCAGGGGAGCGCTTAGGCAAACTGCCCTCCCCACTTTAAAAGACTTGTACAGGGCCAATATGGTGACTCAATTACCATGATCCAAGTACCCTCCAGCAATCATATACCGTTTACTGCCCAAACTGGAAAATAAACTCCTCAATTATGACTTCTGCTTTTGCAGATATCAGTGTACAACACTATTTAACACTTGAGCAGACCAATCACTTGTTAAAAAAATTTCAACCTCATGAAACTACCCACAGTTAAAAGTAATATCAATAGAGTTATCACGGAAGATAATAAGAGCACACCAGTTGCTAGGGAAGCAAACCCCTTTCATAACCAAATAGGAGACATACAGACTACCCTTAGTGGGCCAATCATACCAATCCCTAAGTACAGTGTTGTACTTGGTCTGGACTGGATGAGAAATATCAAACCTCATATTAACTAGGATAGCTCTATCCTCACCATACAACAAGGTGAGGTGTACCACCACATGTATTAAACCCACCTCAACAAAATTATACAAGACCATGTATTTGTGAAAATTACAGAAACAGAAGAAAAAAGGGACCTTAGCAAAATTGATTAGAACACTTGCACATATGAGATTATTCACTTTAAAATTACAGAAACCACACATGAAAGAAACCCAATTTGGCACAGCTAGTCATAGAATTCCCTTCTGGTTTCCAAGAGACCTTACCTGGACTACCGCCCAATTGGGGCATACAACACAATATTGATCTCAAATGAAGTGAGCCAAAAGCACACCCTTTTTACCACCTAACATCACAAGAAGACAACGCCTTAAAGGCCTACCTAGACAAAACACTTGAAAAAGAACTCATGCAACCTTCTAAATCTCCTTTTGGCACAGCTGTATTCTTTGTAGCAAAGAAAGATAGAGGACTCAGTCTAGTCATAGACTACAGGGCACTCAATGAGGTCACAATTAAGAAAAGGTATCTCCTACCCCTGATTGATGATCTTTTTGACGCCCTGGGTGGTCCCAATTCTTCACAAAAATTATATTGAAAGCAGGCCATCATCAAATCTGCATTAAGCCAGAGAACATACCCAAAACAGCTTTCAGAACAAATTATGTCTCCTTTGAATGTGTAGTCCTTAACTTTGGCATGAAAAACACTCCAAGCACCTTTGTAACCTTTATAAATGAAGTGTTTGAGGAACATATCAGGAAAAGGGCAATCATATACCTGGGTAACATAATCATATAAAGTCCAACTGTAGAACAACACTGGAAAGACATCCACCTGGTCCTCTGCATCCTCAAAGATAACCAACTTATAGCAAAGCCATCAAAATGTGATTTCTTCTCAACAGAACTCCCATTTTTAGGACATATTATCAGCAAGGATGTAGTGAAGCCAGACCCAGAAAAGATACAAGCCATAACCAAAATACCAGAACCACAAAATAAGAGTGAATTTTTTACATTCCTGGGAATGGTAGCCTATGTTAGGAGATTCATCCCTGACTGGGGCGCCTTAACTGCCCCCATATCTGCAATAACAGGAAAGACAAAAGAAATTTGTATGGACACTATTGAGAGATCAACACTTTTGGCAACTAAAAAAATATGTGATCAATGCCCCCATATTACAATATCCAAATTGCAAAGGAGTGTACAAACTAGAAACTGACACATTTGATTATGCAATATGAGGAGTACTCTAAATTCAACCTGCAGAAAAAAACTTCCTCTGTAAGGGCCCAAAATTCCCTAGACAATCAGATAGCCTTTCTATAGATAAAGCAACCAGCAGCATGGGAAACATTATCAACTGCCTTCCTGGGAGAAACCCCCTTTCTGATCACAACTGGCCTGGGGTTTGCAAGGCCCACATGCTGCAAATCCCTGGCATCAAATCTAAACATAAATCTGGGTCCATTTACTATTGGGAAATTGGGAGGGCAATTGTTTGATTGTGCAATTGGGCGCTCAATTGCTTGCAGGATCTAATAATAGCTGTGGCAACTTGGCATGCTGCAGCAAAACCAAAGTTCATGTTATACCAGCCAATTCCATTCCACCCCCAGGCCCAAGTGCTCAATTTCTGAGCAAAATTGCAATTATCACTGAAAATGATGCCACCAGGCCTCTGGTGGCACAAAAGACTAAGTGTTCCACAGTAAGTATAAATAGGGAGGAAAAGAAGCCTTCCTCACTGTTGACATCTTAAAATAAACAACTTTATTCCCAGGAAACATGATTTTCTTGCAATAATTATTTATTTTTGCACCAGCTTAATCATTCTGTTTGCATCTATTTGTAAATTCACTACACAATACAACTGCGCCTATCTTTTCCCTATTGGTTCCGCTCCTGTCACTTTGGTTAAGCCACCTTGCGCCTTTGACTTGGAGTTCTCCTACCCTCATCACCTGGATCTTCCTCCTGGCCACCCTAGAGTGTCTATTCCGCCTATCATGAAGGATATCTGTGGGGTTCCTGGTCACCAGTCCCCAAAGTGTGTCCTGGGTTGTAGCCAGGGACCGGCTTGGAGGAGTTGTCATTCCCCAACAGTGATGAATGGTTGATTAGGAGCTTATACTTGGCTTGCATAAAGGCAAACTCCTCCAGTACCTTCCCAATTACTAGGCAAGCGTTTCCACCATACACTTGTACTTCAGCAGGCGCCAGCCCTTCTGTAGGTCAATACCAATCCTGTAATAGCCTTGCAAACTCTCCCCTAATAAACTCTCTTCCTCTATTTGTTATTTCCAGATGCCTAGTCAACTTCTCCCACTCCTCCTGGGCAGACTTACTAGAGGCAAACTTTATGCACCCTAGGCAATAAGATTTCTTGTCCCCTGGGCTAGGATAGAAAATGTGGGATAATTGACTCATAGGACTTAATCCTTTCTTTACATGGGAAATTTGGATAGGGGTTGTAGTAGGCGCTTTATTCACAAGCAGAAGGAAGATCCCCTTAGAAACCTTCTGATATTTTGACTTGGGATAGGTAATAATGAGGGGTTTGTGTCAATACTTGGAGTCCTTCAACAATCTCTTGGACTCCTTGTACTTGGTCTTTGGCTCCTGCGCATTGGTCTTGGGCTCCTGTGCTTTGGTTTTGTGCTCCTGCACCTTGGTCTTGGACTTCTGCGGTTGTTCCAGCTCAGGCTTCCTTATATTGGTCTTTGACTCCTTCTGTAGCTCTTATGGCCTTTGTAATCCACTTGATCCAGTCCCTGAAGAGTCTCAGATAGCTCCCCCTTTTATAGCTCCTTGTTTCAGACCAAAAACCTCTCTTAGAACTCTGGTTCTTCAAAGCTTAAACTATCCTGTTTTTCTTATTCTATAATATATTAAACCTTTAAAATTATTTCAGCCAATGAAAGCGCTGAATTTTCTGCTTCTGCTCCTCATTTTTTAGGCTTTAACTCTTAAGTTAAAGCCCTTAAAACACTGATCAAATAGACTCCGGCCTGTAGCCAATCACACACCTCAATTCAACGGTTTTGCCAAAAATGTTTCCCAGGATGACCCGTCCTTGACCCTGGTTTGAACTCAATGCTGTCTTGATCCAGGTAAACAACTGCTCTGCGTTTTGAACGGTTTTGCTGTAATTCCTGTCATATTTCCCTGGCAAATCTTGAGCGCTTCCACATATGTTTTACTTAGGCAAATTTCAACCCTTCAATTTTTCAACATTTCTCCGTGTTTCTCCGTGTTTATTTCAACATTTTGTGACTTCAAACCTTCTTGCTGCTTGTCCTTTTGCCTCTCCTAGTTGTTCTTGGCAAAATTTGCTCTTTTGCTCTCATAGTTTCTCTGTTCCATTCCCAGCTTCTTTCCAGCTCCCTTCTTCTTCAATCCTTCTTTTTAAATAAATTTATAGTTCTAATAAACTATATATTATTTTCCCTTCTTTTTCTTTTTCACTACAAGTTTTCTATCCTTTTTTAATCATAATCAAGCAGTATTTAATTATTTTTTAACTGCTTCTTTTTATCTGAATTTCTTCTCAAAAGTCACTAAAACCAGCTCTTCCAGCCTCTGCATCCAGTCCAGCTAGTTCACCCTCTCAGCTCTTCAGTTCTTCAGCACCAACTTATGATCCTTTGGCTATCCTGCTTTATGATCAGCTATTCCTGCGTCATAATCTTCTTGTCCTTCAACTTATCCTCAACCAGTTCCTCCACCAATCCTCATTAGGAACCTCCTTTGCTCCTCCTATATACTGAACCATATTAGTCCCCATAATTCAATATAGATTAAAAGTTCATCAACTAGCCTTCACTGTGACCAAAAAGTCCCTCCTGATAGTTTTCTCTGCTAATTCTGTGAACCACCTAGGTTCTTTATCTCAGTTCCCATTACCAGATCTTGTAGACCCAGGCATAAGTCTACATTGAACTGGCGTTTGACTGGGCCCTTGCAATTGGCAATCCACTTAGGCCATTCAACCATAGATTGATGTCTATGTGTTGTCTTTACTTACCCAGGTGATTAAGTCTGAGCTTTCAGTTGCAGAGTAATCAGCTTCACTTCCCAGAGGCCTGATCACACCAAGTTCTGAAACTTGCTTCCCCAAGCAAGCTGCCTTGGTGACACCTCTGAGCAAGTCTATACCCTCCAATTCTCACCTTGGGTTTCCCCAAGGCTCCCATAGGGGCATAAACGAGGACACCCTACCAGTCTGTTAGGTAGGGTGCTTGCTCACAGACCTCCTGTAAGCGTATTAGGTTATGTTGAGCTCTCAAAGCTCTTCCCCTCCCTGGCAGCCCACGTTACCCACCAGGGGTCCAAAACCTACTCCCCTCAGACAGATAAAGTTCCATGCTTGCTATTACACTCTTCACCCTTTTGTAGCCACAGTTTCCTGCGGGGTGAAGCACAATAGCCCCAAGCAGCCAATTCCTTCTGCTAGGTGGAGGCAACATCTGCCCCTGGTAGTCCTATGTTACCTACCAGGCAGGCCTTAATTACCCTAGTAGACCATATTACCTACTAGGCTCACCCTAATTACCCCTAGCAGCCCTATGTTATCCACTAGTTTACAGCATCACCAGCTAACCACACATTGTCACTATTCAGCATACTGTCTTTATTTGAAGCCAAATCAACCCTCGCCTGCAAAACAGCACACATGTGGATCACCACAAGATCCCTTTCACTCCTCACTGCCCAATGTGCCTCCTGTCCAAGACTTCAGAAATTTGGGGTTCATTTACATCACAGTATTGGGGCTGGCCAATCAGGTTGTGCCCAATACTAGAAGTTGGTGTTCTTTGGATACAGCTGTGAATTACCTTGTCAGGATAGTACCAAATGTTTGAATGGCCTTTCAGGCCTGACTCTCCCCTGTGGGAGTCCAGCTGGACTCTGGTACAAACTGTGACATCCTCCCTGTAGCATATGAATCAAAAAATCTACCTGATGGTGAGCAAAGATACCCAATACATGAAAAAGAACTGATATATATTGTCCACTATCTAATGAAGAGGCAATGTTATCTGGAAGTTAAACAGATATTTAAAGTGCTAACTGGCCACAAGTCATTGGTGCTCTTTAAGACTCAACAGAATCTATCTAGGCAACAAGCTGAATGGATGAGCCTTATACAAAGGTACTCCATAATAATTGAGTACAAACCAGGCAAAGAAATGCTTACTGCAGATGACCTGTCAAGGCTATATAACAAGCACCTAGTTTGCAATGATGGAGACCCCAATTAGCCCATGTTAGTAATAGGGAATCTCCAAGAGGGGTTCCTACCTGGTACACCAATGGACATCCAAGAGAAATTCCTTAAGAACAAACATCTGTTCAAAAATGTGTATGGTACTTTACATCACATAATACCAAGTGGCAATATGGTATCCTACGTCCCAACAACACAAAAGATTGACACAGTCCTTTGCTACTACAGAGATCTGGGACACACCTGTAGCAGCAACTTGCATGAATACCTTAAGACACACTATTGATTTTCCAACATGCTGGTAACATCAAGGAAGCACTCAAGCAATGCAAGATATGTGAAAATAATGCCCATTCCAAGGCGCCCCCAAGTCAGTCATTCCAGTATCAATCACGCACCCTTTCAAAGTGTGGTAACTGGATATTGTGGGACTGATGCCTGGCAAAACAAAGGCAAAATTACATCATAATAACTATTAACTATGCAACCAGATAGCCTGTGACACAAGCTACAAAAAAACCCAAAGGGAATGATGTGAGACAATTTATTGGTAAAGAAATCATAGCCAAGTTCAGAAAACCCAACTTCCTGATCATAGATGGAGGCACCAAACTCCAGGCTATTGACGCCAACATCTACCTTGCCAAAAACGGAGTAAGACATATCATCACCAGCCCATACCACCCACAAGCAAATGGACAAGTAGAACAACTAAACGGCTCACTAGTGGAAGCCCTCAGTAAGTTATCTGCTAACAATCCAAAGGCCTGGGTCAACATTCTGCCAACAGCACTCATGTTATGCAGAACTCAAGTCAATCACAACACAGGCAAGAGCCCATGCAAACTTGTCTATGGGCAAAAGCCCGCCCTTGTTAGTACTGCCGCAGGACCACTGTTACTATACCAAAAAAGGTGCCAGAAGACAATGATACTGCCATAAAACATGCCAGAAAAGACCAAGAAGATATGGAGCAAAAAAGATCAAAAGAGAGATATTACCCTTGCAACAAGAAAGATTCCAATTCAGGGGTGAAGTCTGGGTTGTCAATCATGACCAGCCTAAGTTGGATCCAGGGTTACGCAGGCCAGGTATTGTCATGCAAGTCAAACCCAACAACACTTACCTCATCAAAGGGATTGGCACAAGAACCAAACTCAAACGTATGCACCATGATCAACTCCGCCTATGCAAAGCAATAACAGCCTAATGCAACTCCAGACTCCCTGTCTCCAACGCCAATCTGGATCAGTACCAAGCACACATCCCTGACTCTCTCAAGAAAATTCCCAAGGCTCTGTGTGACAGATCCAGGCCTAACCAGTCCATCCTGCCATTATCCTGCCCTTGACTCTTATTGCTATTACCTTCCTGGGACAAAGCTTTGAGGAGCTTTGCCTCCAGGGAGGCAATTTTCTTGGATAACACTTTATTGTCATCCCGTCAACAAGCCATGATTTCAACGCTTTTTTCCTCCTGTGCTCTCAACGCCTCAATTTCACAATTTTCCATCTCTTTTACTTGTTGCAAGATTTCATCCCATCCTACCAACAAGTTCCAAGCATCCCAAGCATAAATTTGGTTCCCTTGGACGGGAGTCCCTTCCTTTGCAAAGTAATTAGAGTACAGCTCTTTGAACGCAGCCTTTACTTCTACTAAAGATTTGGCAGGAATAGTCTTAGTGACCTCCAGGCTGTTCCAAGCTTCTTTCAATGTACTTGTAGGAACCTCCTTTCTTGCGGCAGCAGTTTCCACACAAAGGACTCCAAACTTGGCTCTTTCAAATTTTAACAAAGAAGGCATGACAATTGAAAAATAGGTGAGGGGAAAGCGTCAAATCTGACAATATCATCTTTATTTAAAATTAGCTGTTTTTGCTTATATACCATTTGGGGCATACTTGGCTGAAAACCCCTCTGGTTCCTGAATCAACCAATGATTTGCATCACGTGGTCTATGACATTCAGGTCATCCAACATAGATATTTACCTGAAAGATCACCAACAATTCCCAACCTATGAGAATTGACCTACAATGGGCAGAAGTCACCTGACTCCCTTCAACCCAATGTGCCAATTTGGCATGGAGCTTCCCCAGCTCCCAGCGCCAAAACCCTGTGGATTGCACATCCTAAACTCAGCTATCAGTGTTCCAACTGGGAACCAGCTGATCAAAACTGAATTCCTAGGCATACTTGCCTTTATTTAGTTTTTTTTGCATTTGATAGTTTTTTGCATTTAAAACCCATTAAAATGCCTTGAAACTTGAACTAGGCACATCTCAAATTCATTGGGCAGCGCAGCGGCGCTTCCAACCCAGTAAATTTGCCGACGTGGCGCTTTTAACCCAAATTCCGGGGGTTTTCCCATGATTAACCTTAACCAAACTTCTTGACAAAGTCAAGGCCATTTTAATATAATTAAATCCTCATTAGTTATATCCTGTATTTATTAATTAATCTTTCTGATTAATTAACCCATTTTAAGACGCCCAGTCTCCAAGATTGATTTGGCCAATCTTGCCTCAATTCTTTTAGATAGCCTAACCTAACTGAACATCCATATTCTGTTCTTTTATTAAACATAGATATCCAGTTTCTAGGAACCTTTCCCTCAAGAATTCCACACAAACCTATCTATATGTAATAAACAGCAAAAACAGAACATCTTTATATTTTGGAGCATTTATTTGGCTAAACGCTCAGCAGTGACTGTAGTACAGTCACACTCTGCCTTCTATTACCCCAGGGGGAGATGCCACATCATACTTGGTTACTCTGTCTCAGGAAACTAACACCCCAAGTAGATCACCAAACAGCTCACCAAATGGTTCACTGACCAGCTAGTAAACTGGTGGCACCATTATCAGTTGACCATCAATTACGGGGATCACTTAATCCAGATCCTAAATGGAACACAACTTGAATAAGCCTCGTGACCTAAGAGGGATATTACTCAGATAACCCCCATGACCATCATGGCATACATGGATAGCATGCGGCAGCCCATGGTACTATATAATCCACACCATTCACATCAAATAAAGTACCCTTCTCTCCTCAATTTACTCCTTATCCTGTTCATTATGCTTCCCAGAAGTGTACGCTTGGCACCAGCAACACAGGCAAGGTCCAAGTTGGTAGAGGAGCTGGCAAGCCAGTTTTTAAAGTGAGCCCTAAATTCTGATGCTCCCAAAGGGATGTTTAGGGACAACAGGGAAACCTCCAGGGAAGATCTTAAGCCATGAAGCCAGGGAACACCTAATACCCAGCTACAGAAGACAGTCAAGCGTTCCTTGATTAGCCTGCAACACTAACTCTAGCGGCTAGTACTGGGGGATCTTCTGGTTACCCTAGGCAGGAAAGGTAACAAGAGAGTGGGGTTGATAAGGATCTGGTAAAGTAGGCTTATTGTTTAGGTGCTGAAGCGACAAGAAAAAGAAGTGATAGAAGCAAGGTGAAGCAATAAAGACAGGGGTCTGGTCATAGAATGGCAGAGGGCGCATATGGGTAGGGAAAGGGTCAATGCACATTTGCAGGCATGGCTGCTTATGCAAGCGTGGGGTGCAAGCCAAAGTACCCATCATTCAAAAGCCTACCAAACGGTCCTATACTCATACACCCAGCCATTCCTATAAGGGTTGGATGCATTGAGGTATGATCCATAAGTCTAGTTGATTAGATTTAGGGCTGCCTTCAGTCAGTGTTCCCTAAGACAAGGGTTGATGATCTGCAGCTATCTCATCTGGGCTCCCTGGCATCTTTGTAGCCTGTTGCCCTGTACTGCTTAAGTACAGACTATCTGCCAGCCTCCCAGCTGTGGGGTGCCAAGGGGAAGGTTACAAAGATCAGCACTTGCCAGGAAACTGGTGCTGCTTTGACCTGACGCCTATCCAGGACGTCCAAGGATGATGACTGTAACCCTTGTTGTGAGCAAGCTGCCTCCCAAAATATCAGGGGTAGTGAAAAACCCTCCTGGGGCTGAAGAGAAGCAAGGACAGGGTAGCTAATCAGTGCTTCTCAAAGAGTTTCTTTAAAGGGGGGAATATTCTACTGAACCTCAACCAGTAGCTATCCCTATGTATACACCAAATCTCTCTGGGATCTATCTTTTTCAGAATCTTGGCCAATGCAAAGCTCTGGGAAAGCCCAAGCCATCAAACAGGATGCAGGGAGAGGGCATTGAAGAAGGCCCAACAAGAAATATATTCTGGATCCATATCCCAGCTAGCCATGTTGATATAGACTGGGGGTTTTTGCCCTACAACCTTGGTGATACAACTAATGAGGAGGGCTTAAAATTTCCAACAAAAATATTCTAGGTGCCCAACCGCTATGCAGTCCCAATGGCCAGAAATCTGCTGCCCCCTTCTCCAACTGGCTCCTGCATCAAAAGGGAGTGCTGGGCATCCAAGGATATCCACCTGCCGTGGCATGGACCCCTTTTGTGTTGGCTGACTAAAGTGATGCTAGGGCAGGAGCAGATCCTGGCCCAGGGATCCCTCCAGAAAGGATGAAGACATCCCCCATACCCTGCTCCACCCAATATCCCCCTCCTGGCAGCTGGGTCAGCCTGAACAAAAAGGCTGAACCAGCCACCCCCAAGCATGCAGATATGCTTATAACTCTCCCTGCCATCCACTAGGCCTTGGCATCCCCCTTCATATTGCCTGGGATAAACCACTATAACAAGAAAAAGGACCTTTTATGGCTGTTAAACGTAAATTAGTCTATTTTTACAGTTTTTTGGGTCCACATATCTTGATGTTTTTGGAGCTAAATTCAAGGGGGAATATAGGAAGATAATGGTGCTCAATTTAGTAAGAAGATGAGGTATTATATAGTTTCAAGGGAAGCTATAAGTTATCCATGTACATCATAGCAGCTGTGGGGGTTGACCTATTTAGGGTCCCTTGTTGACTTGCCAGGGCTGATTCCTACAGCAGGAGGGGATGTGGCAGAGGTACTAATGGATGCCAGGGAGCCAGGCTGTTTCTTGGGGAAAGGTTCCCTGGGCAGGGGGGGCTCAAAGATGCTGCAGGGGATGTTTTCTGAACAGGTTGGGTGGGTCCACCTGTGGAGGGCCTGCTGTCTATTTCCAGTCAAGGGAGCTATACCAACTTTCAGAAACCTTTTCCTTTATCCATGAGATTGCACTTTGCGGTTGGCCAGATTTGGTGCTTGGCTATGGTGTGCTTGAGGCCTGACTAGTGTATTGGTGAACTTAAATTGCATCCAGATGCGGCTTGTTCAGTATTGTTGGGGATATGGTTTCTTTCCATGGCCGTTGCATGTTTGGGGGTATGTGTTCAGCTTTATTCTGTTGTATGCTTGATCATTTTTCCAATAAGGTGCCTGGTTGGGAGTTAATCTTGCCTTGTAGGGTTGACGTCCAAGTGGAGCTGTTTTTCCTTCTTTCTGGGCTGAATTGATCTTATTTTAGGCCTGTATATCTGTTTACATCAACAGGTTATAAAACTTCTGGATACCATTTCAAATCTATTGTGGTTTGGATCGAAATTGGTCAACAAGTATCGTCGTGCAGAGCTCGTTTATTGGTTATAAACTGGTGCTGCCTGATCGGTTATTTAGTTTTCTATAAAGGTCCCAGTAATCAATAAAAGTTTTTATCGGATCTCTTGTTAAGTTTAAATCGGTTTAAACTTGTAGCACAGGAATAAATTCAAAATGAGTACGTAGATTGGTTGTTATGGGGTTGAGCTGTAGAGCGCTTCAATTGGGCTGGTGTCTGATTGCACGCAAAGGGAAGATTACCAAGGTGCCTGCTTTTGCTTTTGGCCAGAAGCTTCCATATCACCAAATATGGGTTGACATCGATCCCTGAGGTTTCAGGATCATAATTTGCCACCTGGAGTATCTCCACTGCTAAGATCGAAATCCTAGCATATGATTCTTTCCATTCTACAAATAAGATCTGGTTCATTTTGGCTAATAGGTTTCGACTATTAATCTTCGGCGCTTACCTTCCATCCTTTAGTAAGTCATTATTTGTATATCCAATCAACCAGGCTTAAAGCCAGAACCTCAAGTCTTTCAAATATAGGACTTATATGAGCTCTCTTTTAAAGTTCAACCCTACAGTTGTACATTCCTTATCTACCAAGATAATGGACTGCTAGTAATTGTGCAGGGGGATACTTGCTGAGTGGCGTTTTAATAAGGTATACGGCAAGATGAAGCTTATTAGTTCTAGTATGCTGGGATTTAAATCGAACTGCCCCGCCTGAGATGTAAAGATGGATATGCTAGCTTAAATGACGATGGGTAAGAATCTAAGTGATATAGTAAGTTGAAGCTTAAAAAGTTGGACTAAAATTAAGAGAAATTTGAATTAATATAGAACAACCTGTAAAAGAAATGATTGGTTTAAAGGGTAAGTACAATTGCAGTGATACCGTTCTTTTGCGTGGTTTCAAAAAGAATATGATATTATATCAAATTAGGGTTAAACCTTTTTATATTTGATCTCCAAAATGGGTTTGTATCCATGCTATGAAGGCGAATCTACCTCACATGCGTATCCGTGCACCAAATCAAGCATGTGTTTCCTTTTGTGATGACAGCTTTTACAGGAAAGTCTAGCTCCTCATACTATTGGGATGAACATAGAATAAACTCAATCATTTGATTTTCATAAGCTTGAAGGATTATTAATAGCGTTATAGTTAAGTTAAGGCGGCTGAATGACAGTGGGATATGGATCTTCCAGTTGTTGTTTTGCGAGAGGTATTTGCTCATC
Organism: Entomophthora muscae; assembly: GCA_014839935.2. Classification (NCBI taxonomy): domain Eukaryota; kingdom Fungi; phylum Entomophthoromycota; class Entomophthoromycetes; order Entomophthorales; family Entomophthoraceae; genus Entomophthora; species Entomophthora muscae. The sequence continues at coordinate 237,542 of QTSX02007231.1, forward strand.
TGCAGTCAAGTGAGCTCGCTGGCCTGCGACGAGTGTGTTGGCGATGGAGGTTTGTCGTTGCGCCTCTGGTTGGCGAGTGTTTAAAGGTTGATGGATTTGCTAAGAAGGGGCCAATATTATCAAAATTCTTAGAATCTCATGGGTGGTATACGCGCACTCTTAGGATGAAAGGGGATTGCTGGCTGTTTGCTGAGAGTTTCTGGGTGTATTGTCCCTCCATAACGCGTCTTGAGATTGATATTCCCACTGCCACCCGAGAAAAGACATTGTATGACATTGACCTGCTGACTAGCCATTTTCGCTTTCTTAAACACCTCGCGCTTACCGGATGCTACCAGACATTTCCTTTGCAAAGATACCAGAATGTTCTGGAAAGACTTGAGGTGTTGTCGCTTGAATACGTCGATAGCGCAAGAATAGTTGATTTCAGAGAAACAAAAAGCTCATCGCTTAAAAAGCTTATCCTCAGAGGGTGTGGTGTGGACTACTACACCTTTGTTGAAATCCTTTTCAACTTCCGCAGCCTTGATACTCTAGCATCCTACAACCAAGCAATCGAATTCGAATACGACTTGACTCGCTGTCTCTTTTCAAGCTTCTCAATGTCCACCAAAACTCCTGCTGCATCAGCCAACATCTCCTTTGACACTGGCAACATTCCAGAGATCTCTTCCAAGCTAAGGTTCCGCGGCGAACAGGAGATGGCGCGCCATTCCAGGATGTTTGATGTGGTGATTTTGGCAAAAGACCACTGCCAACTACGTCTCCCCACAACCGAAATCTCCATCCACGCTGCAACCATAAAATTCACTCTCGCCACAAAGAAGCAAATATTAAATACCCTCACCAGCCTCACCACCATTCCATGCCTTGACATCAAAGTGATGCAGAAGTGGAGGCTGCAATTCCCATTTAGCATCTATGCTGCCAAGCAACTCTCGGTATCGTTGGCTGGAGGATACAATGCCACCTTCTACAAGTGGCTTGCCACTTGCTTCCCCAACCTTCAAGAGTTAACCATCCCCCAGGGATCCAAGTTCAGCTTCAGCCTCTTCTCAGCCACACATCCCAAATTCCCCCGTCTATCCCACATCCTCTGCTACGATCCCCACCCCGCCTCGTTCTGGACTGCCATGGCTGCCGCTGCCCCAAACTTGCGCCAAATCCTCCTTCCTCCAAAATCCCCACTAAAACCCAAGCTCACACGGCTGTTACCCACAATCCTCATCGGCCAACACAAACCAAACCAAAAGTTTTAACAACAAAGTCGCTGGAATCCACTTGCTCACATTCCAAGTCCACATTAACTAATTTCGATGTAGCTTTAATGGAAAGTAAATACAAATAAATTATCTCTCATGCCTAAACCGCATATATAACCAAATGATATTAATTTTATATTATCCCCAACTATAAATAAAATAAAATCCAACTACCATCCCTTCCTTGACTAACCAAATAGTATCACATGCCACGTCTAAAAAAGGTCTAGAGTTACCGCAACTTCGCCCATATCAACAGAGCGTTAACATTTACTCATTGACCAGAAATCATTCTTAATAACTATAACCGATACTTTACTACATAGCTTCAAAGATGAATATATTAACTCGGCCTAAATTCACAACCCAATAAAGTTCAAGCTCCAGATATAAAGGGTTTCATAACCCCATTCCAAATCGAAATCTAATTTTTCTTCCAAAAGCAGGACAACTTGATCCCGAACCAAAAAAGTCTGGGGATCTAAGCAACTTCAACCATGAACAAACAACCCAATATACAAAGAGCAAGAAATCGAGGCCGAAATATCTTCCGTCAATTATTCTTCCTGCAGCAGCCTCCTTTAGACAGGAAGTTAGATGGCGGAACTCACACGTAAATAACTTTTATAAACTATTCCGCTCCCAATTGGCTTAGCTTTACATACGCTCAAGCTTAACCCCTGATGTAACTTCCACAGGGGAAAGAATATGCTCCATCAACCGACATCCACCACCCTAGCTCCCCGTTGCCCCAATCAAGTACAGATAAAAACCAACCGATTTCCCATATAAACCCCCATCCAATCGCTAACTCTGACGGCCAATGAAAGCATAAATCACAGTATCGAACCCCGCCTAAACCTTTACATGGGATTTAACAAGCCGCTAGAACGATTCAACCTCCTATAACCTAATTTAAATCCTACCCAATACAACCTTGCTAGCGAATAAATAAAAGGTAACCGATCGGGGGTTGAAGGCGGGACGTAGCAGACACACGAGCAGTTTCCCGGTTAGATATCAGTGTCGTAACTGTGCTGGATTAGCAGGGTTGCACGGGGAATGGTTGGAAACTAGATAACTATCTTTATCTAGAGGTGCCACCTCTATGGTTTGCGTAAATCATGTTAAGAGGAACAGGATCACCATGATCAATCAGTCGGATCCGACAGGGGTGGCGTGATTCTTGTAACAAGCCAAGCATCAAACCAAGCTGTCCACCAATCTGGGATCATTACTAGTTCTTGTTGCTGGATTTAGTAGTTCAGGCTGACTACTCCATTTGGCTACATGTCATGAGGAAGTCAGTTTTCAGGTCATGGATCTTCTTGGGTAGAACCTTGCTAGGGTCAACCCCACAGTTTTGACACCCCCTGGCTGAAGGTTGACCTCCTTTGTGGGGAGGTCTGCTGGAAGGTTGTCAGGGGCACAGGCTCTATACTCTACCAGCTGCTGCTTGGTTGCTAGGATATTGGTCTAAAATTGTTTCAACTGGCCTTGCACAGACAAGTCTGCTGTGGTGCAAGACTTTGTCTTGTTTTTTTGCCCAAGCCTTGTACCAGGTAAGTATTGTTGTCATCTACCTTTATAAAAACGTGGGGCCTACCTTTTAGATTGGGTTTACTGTGTAGGTGTCACAGCCCATACCAGACTCTGGCTGGGCTCTCACAGGGGAGGCAGGCTCAGGCCTGGAAGGCCATGTACACAATAGGTGCTATGTGAACCAGGTAGTTTAGAGCAGTGGCTAGGGGGCGCCAACTCCCAGTATGGGGCACGACTTGGTCAGCCAGCCCCAATACTGTGATATATATGAACCCCAGCTTGCTAAAGTCCTGGATGGGAGGCGCGTTGGGGAGAGGAGGGGCAGTTGGAATATCCTTCATTGCTGG